>JADDOH010017840.1:0-54133 GCA_016648135.1 Agrypnia vestita
ACATAAACCCCCTTCAAACTAGTTCATCTACGCCGTACAGTGATATCACATGCAGACATAAACAATATAATTACAAGTATGCTTGCGTCCCGCCGACTGGACGCCTGTGTTTTCCAATAACAACTTTCCAGTCATGTATTTAACATAACGTCCTCCTTGTGTGTATGTGTGCTTCAATATCTGTCATCCAGTTAATGATTCCCAAAATAGTGTTTTCCTTGTATATATATTTCAATATCAGCACCTGTAAACCTGTATAGGATCCTAGAAACAAGAAGACTATTCCCTTTACGCCGAGCACATGCAGAACATAAGCCTTTTCAAACTAGTTCATCTACGCCGTATAGTGATATCACAAGCAGACATAAACAATATAATTACAAGTATGCTTGCGTCCTCCCCCACCTTAGGGGGAATATTCGCATTCGTATTCGTGAAAGTAGTATTCGTTGCATCAAGGTAATTATATCTACAAGTATGTTTAAGTTCCCCCACCTTGGTGGGAATATTCGCATTCGTATTCACCGAATAGTAGGCCTGACATTCGTATTCGTGAAAGTAGCACTCGTTGCATCAAGGCAACCATACTCACAAGCATGTTTAAGCTCCCCCACCTTGGTGGGAATATTCGCATTCGTATTCGTGAAAGTAGTATTCGTTGCATCAAGGTAATTATATTTACAAGTATGTTTAAGTTCCCCCACCTTGGTGGGAATATTCGCATTCGTATTCACCGAATAGTAGGCCTGACATTCGTATTCGTGAAAGTAGTATTCGTTGGGCAACATCATCTCACAATAATAAAATCATATAGATAATAATTACGGTAACTCATAAAAATATATGATATTACTTATATTAAACGAATAAAACAAAACAATCTGTCATATAAGTAAATAACGTGATCACGGAAGACCGAAGGTTAACTACCCCTGAACAAACCGCGAACTGCCCACAATAATGGAAAATGTTCTAGAAAACATTTCAAATATCTAATATTGAATGAATAAAAACAATGTCATATGAACAACTATCACGGCTACGGAAGACCGAAGGTTAACTACCCCTGATCTAACCGCAAACGACCCACAATAATGGAATATGTTGTAGAAAACATTTCAAATATCTAATATTGAATGAATAAAAACAATGTCATATGAATAACTATCACGGCTACGGAAGACCGAAGGTTAACTACCCCTGATCTAACCCTTCCCCCTAAATACGTACGTCTGACAATCACTATAAAATGCACCATGTATTATTAAAAAGTCGTAGCAAGACCAAAGGTTAACTACCCCTGAACAAACCCTTCCCCCTAAATACGTACGTCTGACAATCACTATAAAATGAAACCATGTATTATTAAAAAGGCGTAGTAATATATCGAAAGATAATTATTATTACAGTCATGTTTGAGTTCGCTAGATGGCGGTAGTATAACAATTTTTATTCATACGCCAGGCCGACCTGTAAATAATTTTGAGACAAGAATTTCTCTCTTATATTCGAAGCAAAGTAAATTTTAGCGCAAACCATATTGCACAAACGTTAAAAATTCGACAACGTAAACATCCTCCGCAATTTTATCAAGTAAAACGCTATTCTAAATAACCAATAATATTTTAATTCTATTCACTTACATACCGCCAGAACCTTCCGTCCGGGACGAACACAAAACGCGATTGTACCTTTCAAAGTGCCACCTCTTATGCTAAAGATTCCGCCCGCCTTGCACCAATACTAAAACCCCGCTAGAAACAATAAATGCGACTAAATCTAAACAGATACAATATATACTACTCAAAATACGTCTTTATAGGAGCAGTGTTTAAAACGATTGCCTAGTGGCGCGCAATATAACCATCTAACGCATCTAACAATCTATATATTTATGTCACAATAAAATAAGTATAAAATCGAGGTGCAAAGGTGATAGAACGCCCGCTGGATTATCACAGCCGCAAAACTACGAATTATCATATATTAAATCTGATGAGCGCATAGTAATATAAGGTTCCAAATATAATACACATAAAAGGCAATAGAAATAAATAATATTGGAAATGCTTATCTGTTCACTGTTCCAATTCTCCTTTGAATTACTATCAAACTCCGGCTCTTTCCTCGGTCCTGTTAAATTATCCTCCTTATTTCGGACTCACTTCGACAAAGCCTCCGGCCGCTTTCCAGGCTGAAAACTCAAGTGCCGCTCCCCAATTTGTATCGCCAAAAATAGTCCCTATCTCCCGCCATCTTTGATTCCAACTTGCGTGTAAAAGTCAAAGTCTCATCTCAGGACGCGTTTTATTGGCTAACGGCCGCGTCTTGCCATTCGTCCGATTCAGCTAAAACAAAGGTAAAGCACGCGTCACACGCGCGGCATACCTCTACGTTTCACGAACAATAAAGCTTGTCCGCACCTACTTACTCGGCAAACATATAATCACAGAATATTTAACGGGTTGTGAAGCTTCTCTTTATTATAAACTTTAGTAGACAACCATTCCAGTATAAGCTTCTCATCAATATCAATTTAAATAAGCCAATATCATCACACAGCCATGACCTAATCTTAAATTTGCAAATGACATTGATGCAATCTTCTACTTATATAGGGAATAGAATCACATACTCTGGTTTATCTACCGAAGGCTTCTAAAAATTGACTGTATTTAAAGGGTTAAAAATGACAGTGTAATGTAACAATCTGAGCGTGAAAGGAAAAATAAATCCTACAATAAACACCTGGAAATTTCAAGGATGATGAAGAAGCGCCATATCCCGAATCCATTCATTCAAGGCAAAACTGCAAAGAGTTCCTGGTAGACGAAGAAATCATGGCTGAAGACTTTGAATAAATGATTAGAGAAGAACATGAACCCACTATTTCGAGCTGCTGCAATCAGTATATTGATCATCAACATAATTATTAATGTTCGACACATAACAAATTCAATATATATTTGTACGTTTTCTCAGAAGTATCATTACCAGCTGCGAAAATCTATATATAATAATATTTCATGAGAAATGATTATAGATGTCTCTAGATAATCCATTCATAATGTAATAATAAAGTTCAAATAAACAAAATTACAAAAAAACGTCAATTATACAACTAATTAAAGAAAACATAACTGCTAAATTTGAAAAAAACACATCATTATGATTCAAAAATAATTTTAAAATCCCAAAATATAATACCAAACTGTGTCAACAAAACTACATATACTTGGGCATAAAAAACTTCAATAACCTACCCGCAGATATTAAGAAAATCGATGACTTACAACAATTAAAGAAAAAAATAAACCAACACTTTAGATCGAAACAATTTGACAATGCATAACAAGACATATAGCTAAGGAACAAATAAGCCAAATCCAAAATAAACTAATAAAGTGTAAGCCCCTCACCAAGCACATGAGCAAGTCTCATTTTTGGAGAGGCAAAGCAATAAAATAAAAGGTATCTAAGTAGATTGTAATAGACAAATGTATTATGATTTAAATGTAGTTTTAATATTAAATAAATAAAAAAATAAAAAAAATAAAGAATAAAAAAAATCATTCTCAGATTTGAACATCTCCAAAAAGAGGAACGAAAGTAGATTGAATGCAGTAGAGATGAAATCCCTTAAACGTATGTGTGGCAAATCCATGTATGATCGAGTAAAGAATGAAGATATTAGGAATGAATGTAAAGCTGATCGTAGCATAATTCATAGAAATAAATCAGGGTCGCTCAGGTGGTTTGGGCATGTTGAGCGAATAAATGGTAAGAAAGATATATAATGCAAGTGTTGACGGCGCCAGAGAGAGACGACGACCGCGGAAGACGTAACATAACCCGATACTGGAAGATGCTCCCGTTAGAAGCCTCAACAGTCGTCGAGCTTGCAAGCGAAGATGTATGAATGTGGATGAGGCGAGAGTTGTATATCAGAACAGAAGAGTATGGTGCTCTACCTTCTCTGCCTACCCCCACGGAAAACGGCGTGATGGCAAGTTAGTTACTTAAGTTAGTTGGATGTTCTTACCATGGAATTGATGAACGTTGCATTGTATAGAGTGATCACTTAATCCAGCTCGTTCAGGTTGTGAGCCCTGGGCCATCGTATAAAAAGACTTCCACACACGTTTCTCATATGCATAGCTTTGTCTCTGTGAGACTTATAATTCATCTTAATTAATCGTTCGATAAATAATAGGACAGGCTGTAGAAGAAGAATGATTTTGCGATCTATCCTCTGTATTCACAGCAAAAAAATCAGGACCTGACACAGCATAATTAACATTTCACCACTTAATTTTTAAAAAAATAAATTATTTTTTCCTTTATTTACTTATTGAATTGATATAATAATGATAATAAAACTTTATTCCAGTGTGTGGCGTGGCGTGTGGCGTGTGGCGGTGGCGATCAATATTCAGTTCAGGCTGACATGGCTTCTCATTGGTTTATGTTTACCCGCTGCCAATGTTGACCAGAACACACTCGCTGTGTAAAGCGAATTACTCAGCCAACTGTGCCACGTGCACTTAAAATGATTTGAATGATGATTTTTAATTTATTTACCTCGAATACTATTTAGGAAAATGTATATATTGTTTCTCAGAACATTTCATTAGTACGAGGATAATTTCTCTATCCAGTTATATTATTACTAAAGTAATCATACAATATAAACATAAAAATTATTCTTTGAAAATAGGACTAAGATATATCACGAAAAATATGATAATAATTGTGAATTCATATATTCATTTCGATTAAATCTAGTTTTAGAGTTAAAATTCTACTTTACAAAATATTAACAGCATGCTGCTGCTTGAAAGTCTCCCGGTAAGAAGCTCGAACCTTCGACCGTCGAGTGTAATGAGTGTCTTGAATTAGAACAATAAACTACTCAGTGGAACGTATGAAAGAGAAGAGGATGGTAAAGAAAGGAAACACATGAGGCATTCGTGAACGACCAACTTTATCAGACTAACCAAATATGAAAGAATGTCCCTGTCGCAAGTAGACGATTTGAGGTATATCCTCTCTGCCTACCTGTATAGAGAAATGGCGTGATGTTGAGTTAGTTAGTCCAGTTTGATATTAAAACCAGCCAGTTTCGAAAAAGAACTCGTATGATTAAATACAAAGTTTATTAAATAAAATAAATTACATAAGTCTCACAGAGACGAAGCTATTTATAAGGGAAACGTGTATAGGAATCATTGTAGGGTGGCCCGGGGTTTACGACCTGTATGAGCTGGTTTAATTGATCACTTTAAACAGAGCAACGTTCACCACATTCACCGTAAGAACATCCACACATTATCATTTTTTTTTAAGTTGCGTGGTTGTTTTCTGTAATATGGTTAGAAAATTCTGAATAATTAATTAATTAAACACACTATGTGATCGGTAGTGAGCGTGCAACATGCGCCAAAAAATCACATCACATAAAAATCGTAGTTTTACTAAACCTGTTGTTAATTAATTACATTATATGATATTTCAATTCATTGTGGTATAGTTTAACTGAGACATTATTTTTTGGTTAATGAGTTGATTAAATATCAATACGTATATGTCTACTCTAAAAATAAATGTGAATGAATTATTTACTCCTGGTTCACCAAAGAAATGCATTTCCACCTTCAAACGTTTGTGAGATCAAAGAGTTCCTTTGAGATAATAATCAGAGCAATATTTTAAAGAATTTAAGATAAACCCTGGCAGACGCCAGTGGATTGAGTTCCTGAGAACCGTTTTGATAAATAAAAGTAACAGAAATCATACTAAATAACCATTTAATGTTATGCTAATAAAGCAAATCAGTCGTAATGCTGAAATTCACTTAAAATTACATCACCGCCCTATTTTAAAGAGCTTCTCTGCCCGACTTCGCCGAGATTTAGATTATTATATATGAATGCATATATGAATATGTATTCATTTCATTCTAGTAGTCTGCAACTTGCTGCTTGCGGCCGCCATGCGGCCACTAGTGCCCATTACGCAGCCATCGGTGTCTGCAATTGGCTAACGGCTATACTGGCCGTTGCGCGGCCGATAGAGCCCACTGCGTCTGCGATTGTCCATTGTCTATTGCTTTTCATAAGATTTGGTTATTTTTTAAAACTGGTATTGGCAAAACCGCGCACTGCACGCCGCGTTCTTGAAGCAATCATAATAAAGATGATTCTTCGCCGTGTATGCGTTTGAGTTTGACACATTTCTTACGAAACGTAGAATTAATTAAGCGTCAAAAGTATACTTGCCTGCAGAAAAAATAAATTGACGTATGAAAATAGATTTCGCCTTAAAGTGACTCGAATATCAAATAAAGTAATATAGTATTTCTACACATTAAATAATATCTAAATATATTTTATAACAATATTTAAAAATGCAATTTCGTTAATTTTTGAAGCCGGCAAAATAGAAAAATAACGCTATTACCTATTACTTGATGTGTTTTAACTTTAACGTCAAACGCTATTTATATGACGATTGCAAGAAATAAAATAGCCGAAAGGTTAAAAATTTTGAAAAATCGGGAAGAGATAATATGGAATTTATTTTTATTTTTTGACTATTAATTAAATATTTCAAAGCTTCAACACATCTTTAATTTTTTATTATTTTTTTAAATAGAAACTCTAAAATGTAATACATATGGCATCAATATTTTTACTTTTTAAAAACTGAGCCTTTGCTATTAAAATAGGATTAACTTACTGGTGTCCTAGAATGGGTCTCGAACCACTGACCACCACTGGGCGAGCATGATGACCATCACAGCAACAAAGTGTTATTCAATATGTAAATGTAAATATGTAAGTAAATTTAGAATGTAGTATAAAAATATAAACTACAAAAAATATATACGATGTGTCATATTACCTAGCTTAAGAAATAAAAAAAATAAAAATACAAGACAAACTACACGTTTAATCTCATAATGCAAATGACGTTGCTAGCTGAAAATAGTTGCGATGATCTAAAAATTACTGTTGAAATAATCTTAGTAAATGTTAATTTAAGAACTGCTTCAGACAAAAAAATCTTCTTTATTAAGATGGTTTTTCATGTGTGAAAAACTCGTTACTAATTATAATGAAAAGCTTTTTTCTATTATAACTTTAAATAATGGTAATTAAATTGCTGCGGTAACACTATTTTCGGTTTGTTTGTTTTTGACGTCGCATTCGTTTGTTCCCGATGTTTGTTTTTAATGGATTGCGTGTTTGTCGGTGTTTCATTTTGCACAGCGAGCCTAGAGTGCTTCTTTCAGTTCCACCAGTTGCGATTCGATCGATAATGGGCTTAAAGTTTAATTTATAAACGAAAATTATTATTATAAACGAGTCGTTTAGTTTAGAAACTCATATAAATTATATCATATAAATTGAAAATCGTTTATTTATTTATAATCCATGACGAAAATGATTTTGTTTAATTTAGTTAATTTATTTATACGGAACAAAGCACCACTATCGAAAAAATAATTTTAAAAAAATAACAATCTGTATGCAAAAAAATCATTAAAATACTATTTTAATTCATTCAACTCTAATAAATTTTCTTGACAAAAAACTCGGGGACTAACACGTTACAATACTTTATCACAATGAAAATGATTCCCATTTCCTTTCTTATTGTGCTGTCATTATCTTTTTAATTGTACATTATTCTTAGGGTTTAAATGGCAGTAAGAATTTTGAATTGAAATAATTAAATAAACGGATTTAATAGCAATGAGTGCCTACTTACAACAACCGTCAGAAATTTATAATTACGAAATAAAATAGATTTTTACCACAAAAACCAAGAAAACTCTCAATCAACAACAGGTTTCTTTTAAATACAGTCAAGTCTTCACTGTCGGTTTACATTGCCAAGTCTGTAAAATGTGGATGAAGCTGAGTGAATACGATAGTTAATTGTTATATTTTCGTAGGAGAAAAAATCTCTTGAACGGTGAATTTTCATTTGATTTCGTCAGTTAATCCATAGCGCTTGTGTAATAATTACTTCTTATCCCACTTTATCATGACTCATGTCGCTAAAATAGGATTGGAAAAACAGATTTTATCCTGATCATCAAATTTGATGGGATATAATTATGTTATCTCTACTTGAGTTTGATTATTTATTTATTTATATATTTAATATTTTTTCGAAAGTGTCAGAATCTCTCATAGATAGGTGAAGTATTAAAGTTTAGTACTTTACCTGTGGATGAGAGGTTCTGACACTCTAGAAACTTGAGTAGTAAAATATTAAATATATAATCAAATCAAATACAGATAAAATTATATTCCTCGCAATTTAATGATCACGTAAATAATCTCTGCAATTTTAACGCTACATTCAATAAAAACAAGAGATTTTATCCTATTTTGCATATACAAGGTTTGTTAAAAAAATGTGACTTTTTATTTTTCTCGGAAAATATTTATTTATTCATCAATATCTAATTTATCCCCTTCAGAGTAATCCCCTTAGATACAATACACTTATGCCAGCGCTTTTTCCGATCCTCGAAGCACTTCTGATAAGTGCTTTTTGGTATGGCCTTTATCTCCTCAATCGTGGCAAAACTCGGTCCTTTCATGGGGTTTTTCAGTTTTGGGAACAGAAAAAAGTCGCAGGGGTCGTTTATATGTATTTACTTAGTTATACGTCAGATATTGTTCATGAATGATGTAAATATAAGCGCTTTTAATATGGATAGTAATTAACAGTACAGCCGGTGTTTTAATACTTTTTTCTGCGAAAATATAAACAATAGAAAATACTGCTCATGGTGAAAATTTGCGTCAGTACAAGGACTACCCAGAATTGGTTTTAAAAATTCAGAAATGGACAAATTAGTAGCGCCCCGATCTGGATGAGGCTTTGTCTGTTGGGTTTGTAGGAAATGTGCCATAAAATTCATTTTAAACTGTAGAACCTTCATTTTTCAAACTTTGGAGCCTAATCAAACAATGAATTTAGAGGCCTATTGTCGGTAAATATCGGCTCGGAATTTATTGAAAAACGCCCGCGATTAGTGAACATTACACAACTTTTTTTCCACCGGGATAATGCCAGTCCGCACACGGCACGAACAACGCTACTAAAAATTTGAAAAAATTTTCCTCTTTTCGAGAAAAAAAATCAATAAAGACATCTAAAATGCAGTTTATAGTTTTTTTTTAAATCAAAACCAGAGCTTAAACAAAAATGCAAATGAGATTATAAATTTTCAAACGAAGAAGTAAAATAGGAGTATTTTTTTTACTTTTTATTAATTAATTATTAACACAGCTTTTACATAAAATAAAGTAAAGTAATACATGTCAAGCATAGTATACAATTACAGGGAAATATATGACAAGTTTATAAAGAAAAACATTATAAAACAAATTCAAAATTTGAAATCAAATCGACGATCCTCACAGTCCGCCATCCGTTATGTGGACAACACACTACATCAAAACACACACCCACCTTTCGACACGGTACTGCCATCCAGTACTTAACATAACACAAACTTGGAGACACCCTGACTTCGGTACGGTATTGCAAGGCAATACTTAACCTACACTTCAACACGCACTCATCACATCACCCCTGATGATGGACCCTGCAATTGGATCCGGAATGTTGGCCAGAGAGGTCGCATATACACGGCAGAATATCCCAGAAAACTATACACAGAAGAATGCGTACGTGCCCACTTTAAAATGTGGATTCTTTCGAAGAAACCGTGATCAAGAGTTCAGGTTGCCGAAATGTGCTATTTTATCTATTAACAAAGACAGAAGACCGATTAGGTATTGATTGGTCAGATACTAAAGTGGCGCAAGACAATAAAAATGGAAGCGCTTGGATTATTGAGACTTTGAGCCCTCGGTCCTCTGGGGATAAAAATAAAATAAATAAAAAAGCGACATCTGCTGTTACTCAAAACATCCTTTTTCATAGCTGACCACGGTCATGTCGTCTTGAGCGTTACTTGTCGACTTTTCGGGGCTTTTCTGCCGCGTCCTCAACCAAATGTGTATCCCAGAAGCGAAAAGTCGAATTTTAAATTGAGTTTGATATGGCTGAAAAGATTATGTAAGAAGAGTAAAAATGATTTGGGCATTCGGTATGTTTTATAAAAAACGGCGTGGACCAAGAATTAAGGCTCTATAGATGCTCATACTGAAAGTTTCCTGGGTGAATAGAATTACGAATGTTGAAGTCCTCCAGCGTGTGGGAAGAGGCTGAGAAGTGAATCGGAACATCAAGATAAGAAGTATCTCGAACATATTATGAGAGCACCAAAGTAAAGTCTTAATCAACTCATAATCCAGGGGGAAATAAGTGGAAAAGCAGCGTAGGAAGCGTAGTAAGTTGAGAGACTGGTACCAGCGTAGTCCGGCTGAGTTGTTCCATGCGGCAGTGAATAGAGTCGTGATCGCCAATATGATCGCCGCCCTCCGATAGATGGCACTACAAGAAGAAGACGAAAGTAAATAAATAATAACAACAGCAATAGAGAATGTCCTCAAAACTACTCAAGTCTACTATGCTCTGTTAGAAATCTCAAGAATCGATAAGTGTTAGGAAAATTAGTATAAATGTTGACCAGAGGGGTATATTGGGATATAAAGGTGACCATACACGCCATCGATTAAAACGTGTATTTTGGATACCGATGGACATAAATTTTCATATTTATTTTATTTATTTGTTTATTTCTATTTAAGTTGAATATAAATAATTTGGTTGGACTATGTATTAGGGTGTCCCGTCCATGTATGAGAAAAAAAATATGTTGAGCTACACAATTGCAAGAGGTATCAAAATTTGTGTAATTTTATACAGATTACGAAAAAGGGAAAACAACTAGAATTTTCTGTCATCTTGAAGGCTCTACCGAGCTTTGAAGTTTTGTAAATTTTACGTTTTTATAGTTAAACCGTTTGCCTAAAATAATTTTTAAAAAATCATGTTTAAAAGGTATTAATTATTGATATTAATGAAACAAAGCATAAGAAAATAAAATAAATAAAATATAGATTATAATCAATGAGAAAAACTAAAAATTTTAACTTATTTTTGTGTCCAAAATTTGGCATTTCTGCTCGAGATTGCATCCTGGTTCTAATAAAGCCATCTCTAGAAGTAACGTCAATTAAATTTTGTGAGGCGTCTGTAATATTCTCTGGGACCCAAAGTGCAACCATCTAAGATCAAGAATAAATGACGAAGCAGCATACAAACACACCATTGTAACGGTCTTTCCAAATACTCCTCTAAATATTGAATCACGTCCCATTCCAATCGGTGTTAGTTGCAGTTCCGTCACATTCAACGCAAATCACGTCATCTAAATTCCACCCTCAACCCTCTACTAAAGTTTTGATCGAAGTAAGAATTACCTTTGCAGTGCCACGTCTTTCGGTATTGTGTGTCCCAAATAAATTGATCCAGTTTGTGCTAAAATTGAGATGTGGTCTTCTAAAACTTCTTTGCGATGGTCTTTTTGCCCATCAAAGTAAATGATTTTTATAACAACACCTCCAATATCTTTTGAAGCTTCCGGGCTTTAGATACATCTCTGTAGATCTTATTTTTATCAATAACTAGAGTTAAATCTAACAGCAGCAGCAGATCGCGTCGATAAACCGTATCAATCACAGACTTTAGCAACTGTTGGTATTCCAATTTGCCATTGAAGTCGATGGTGTCTCTGTCGAGGGCGTGTTTTTCGGGGATGCCTCTGTTATCGGATACGTTTCTGGAGAAGATTCACGCACTGAATCTTTATCACAAGTTGCTGAGACAGAATTGGTTTCTAGAGTAGAACATGACTTTTTTGTTACCCTTATTGACTTTTCAATTTATCTCTGCTGTCGTTTCATTAATCTAGCCGTTTTTTTTCTTATCAAAACCGCTTATAACCATTTTCCTACCATTTATTTGATCCAACAAAAACTTCTCTCATTGATGTGAACTTTCTTAGGTTTTAAACATGAACAAGATTCAAATGAAGTGCATTTACAAGAAGAAACATCAAAAAGCTTCTCAGATAACTTTAAAAAACATTTCAGTTTATTTTCAAAACTATCATTTCGTTTGCTTTTGGGGTATCTTTTCAAATTGAGTTTCACTAATTAAATAACTCGTTCCTTAGTTACAATTGGAATCGAAGTTTTGGTCCAAATATTGTTTATCTCTTCGGAAACAATCACATATATATCTGATTTGGATGGATCTTTTCTATTATACTTCAATATCAGGTTATAGTTTTATTTTATTTTTAAAATTATTTTGGTAATCTACGTTTAATTACGCAAGTTTTGAAAGGTCTTGTGTTAAAGTAAGCCAAATTTTTTTTTATCGGGACAGCCTACTATGTATGTCTCACTAGAAATATCTGTGTTGAGACAGTATGCAGATAAAGATATAGTAAAATAATTATTTATATTTGATGAACTATTGTATATTAAAGTAACACAATAAAAAATAAATCACATATGAGGTTATAGTATGTGTAAGCTTGGTTGGGTGAGTGTGCCTATTTTATTTCTCCCTTGTTTCAGATACACTTTTTTTTATTTTGTATTTTATGTTAGGGTTGTAAATTGTGGTATGGATTGTATACCTCTATTTTTTCGTGTTTAGAATTCCTCCATTAAAATAAGCTGTAGTACTTTGAAAACTGTTTCATTATCCGCATTGTAAACATCAATATTTCGCATCACGTGATATTTCGCAGTAATACTCACATCATCCTTCGCTTTTATTGTGCCGTACAAGTTGAAAGTAATATATGCACCTATATATACGCATTATGTATTACTTACACTATATATGTACACCACAGAAAGAATTGTTTTGTTCGGCATTGGATATTCAAAGTTAAAACACATGCATTCTTCAAGGAATTGCCGCATCCAATGTGGCGAAACCAGCTAGCCTACACTGCAGGTTTGGGATATCCAACTTTGATATTTTTAATATAATTAACCGTAAAAAGTGTATTAAGTGTATTATTATATCATATTCAAATGTTCACAAAATACTCTAACTTGTACTTTAATGTCACTATAGGACCATCTATTAGGGTGACTAATGATTAATGACCTGTTGACGGTGTGTATGTTAAAAAAAATATTATACAATTTTCATTTCCTTAACCAACGTCATAGAATCGTACGTGCAGTATTCAATCAATGAAAATCTTTCAAGAATCATTTTAAGTTGAAGAGAGCCTACAGCACACTGATGTGAGATTTAGTTAAAGCGTTAAAATTCACGGATTTATTATTTATAAATGTATGAATGAATTAGTAACATTGATTAATGCATTATATTGAGTAAGTACATGATTTTAACAAAGTTTAAAAATGCTGTTTATAATTGAAATATCTATTATTCTTATTATCTATTCGTTATTTTTATAAAAAAATAATTTAATTTAAAAAAGAGAAGAACATGCGTAGACGAAATTCGTGTCACATAATCTCGCATATCTTCAATCTAAGCTAAACGCCTGTACCTAGTACGAAAATAGAACTCACTCAATAGTTTCCTGGAACGGGGATCGAACCCCTGACTTCTGGATCACTAGGCGACAGTTTTAACCATGAGACTAACAAGTACTGCTTAAATCAAACATTTGTTATCCTTTCATTGAACTCAAATTACTTTCACATGGCTATCTTTAAATATCCACGTTATTTTATTTGCTGTGTTTTTTTCAATTCTCAGCATCTTAAAAATATCAGGGAACGGCCTTGTAAAAATTACGTATCAATATTTATAATTATATTTTATCTTGAGTTGATGCATAAATAATGAATTTCGCCTTTTAAAAACATTATAAATATCGAAAACATTTATAATAATTTATTTTAAATAAATTAACCTAATCTTATCTAAACTGCACATTGATACGATCTACCTGTAAACTAGATGAATTTAATTTATAAATAAAATATTACATTGAATCTACGGAGTTACATATTTATATACATACTACGTGAAATAATAAAGAAAATACCTAAAGCGAAAAGTATTAAACTGATTCAAAGATCTCAGAGTCAATCCAAGATACGCGTGAATAGAAAATTATTTTTCAGATAAAAAATACATTCCATCCTACCTATCTGACTTTATTATGTTAGAGAAATTGACTCATTGCTGTAGTGAGTTATTTAAAAAATAAACACGTGTTTTAGATTAGGCTTAAATTTTGTTTTTATGAAACACTGAATGGGGATAAGTTGTCTCAATAGACGGTAAAAGGCTCTCCCACGTTCCACCCTTGAAATGAATGAAACACGCGTGCTCTTTCAACATCTTTGAGTGTGGTTTTGGCGTAGATTATTGCGTATTCTATAGATTGTCTCTGTTCTTCAAACTCCGTAACGATGAAAGATTTTGCGTAATGTGTGAAAAATAATTACTTTGAGCATGCCACTAAAATAAATATATACATGGTTTAACAGAGCTAGTCAACAATACTTTATAGGTAGATTTCTGTTCTTTATTATGAGTCGAAAATGTTCAAGCAACCATGACCTAATATCAGTAGTTAAGGAGTTAAGCGGCTTCAAATGGTGCTTTTTTTCAATATTCCTGACTTACATATTTTTTGCAAAACGTAGGACTATCATTATAGTAACTTATACCTTTAATACAAGTCAAATAAAATGGTGAAAACCTTCCAATTCTAAGTGGTTAACATTCCAATTGGAATTTCTTCCACTAAATCGAATGAATTTTTCGTAATCGATATAAATTACTGTAATGATACCTCAACGTTTTGTCAAAAAATAAACCAGAAATATTGAAAAAAAAAACTTTGATATTGCATAACTCCATAACTATTGATATTAGTTCATGGTTGCTTCAACATTTTCGACTCATAATCAAGGCAGGAATCTACCTGTAGTAGTACCTAAATAATATTGTGGACTATCTCTATTACACCCTGTATAAAAATATATGTACAACGAAAAATAAGCGATCACAACTATCATCCTTCCCTGCGAGAGATCCATCTACAACAAGATGACAGACCAAATCCGCGAAATGACAGAAAGCTCGCTACATGTCGAACTAGATAAAGCCCTAGAGTGAGGGCAAACATTTCGCACTTTAGAGGTAGATCAAAGAAATGCTCTGATCAGAGATACGCACATCGACAGGAGTAGTGGCAAAAATAAAATTCAATATAAAGTATACATATAAAATGTATAAAAAATTAGTGTAATATGTCCATCCGATATTTTATACCTTACGCTATATTCCAGGGTGGTCCACGAGGAATTGACGTTAGTATTCAGCGTCTGGACGGACGGGGACCCTTTGGGATATACCTTCGGGGGATATTTGTTCGACTCCCCACTCCATGCCATTCACTCTTCGCGCCGCTGTGGACTTGTGTAGTGTATTCCCACTAGGGGTTTCTTTTAATGAAAGAACAGGCGATAGTAATATTGCTCAATACGTGTTCCGGACCGATACTAGCTACCTTGGTAATATAAGTGGACGGGAAGAAGAAGAGAGCGCGCCCGTGCGCTCTCATCTTTTTATACCGACCCCCCTTCCCCTCCTGGGTTAGGGTGGCCAGCCTCAAAACGCTATAACAATATTGTTCTTTTCCTAAACATGGTAAACAAATTTTTAGAGTCAGAAATTCTAAAAAGAGAAATCAACAGAGAAAACGTGCGGTTCCAGCAAAACTGCACTGCTGCCTATATAGCCAAAATTTCATTTGATGCAGTTCGAGCGTTGTTCCCTAATCGGCTAATTTCAAAATGTGAAATTCTTAAGTTCTAAAGGTGTCCCTTGGCCTATTTATTTATTTACGCCCAAGGGGCTTTTACATCATCATCATCATCATTCTTGGCACTACAACCCTTGGTAGGTCTTGGCCTCCTCAATAATTTTCCTCCACTCATCTCGGCCTAGTGCCGGCTCTCTCCAGTTTCGAAGGTCTAAGGCAGAGATATCTTTGAGGACGTTGTCACTCCATCTTAGTTTTGAGGGGCTTTTACAACATGAGTAAATATTAGAAAACAAAATAAAAACAGTTAACAAAATGTAATTGAAGAATTTGATAAATAATTAACATAATGCAAATAAAAATTATGACCGCAACACAAAATCAAATGGAACAAATCAACGAAGGAACATATGGAACAGTGAAGATGAATTTTCCTTAACATGTATTAGTGAAGTTACGTATATAATTTTCCTCATATAAACATTTTAAAATGGCATATTTTTATGTTTATTTATTATTTTTGTTAATGAATAATTTTTACACAAAAAATTGATCCAGTACTATTATATTTTTAACCATCCTTTTCCCGTGGACCATTCTGTAAATTGTTTATTAATTAATAGTATGAAGTGAGACTTCGTCTTTCCTATTCGTCACCTACTTCGCGATCCTTATTCGCGACCATAATGCGTGTTAATTAATCAATTTAATTTATTATTTATTGTTGTTTCTACTTGATAGCCCCTGAATATCACAGGTAGAGATGCAACGCGGGTGTTGTCTGTTAATTGGCAATTAGTTGTCACTTGATAGTTGTCACGACCCGGTGTTGCCGGCGACCCTGGGCGCGCAGCCGCCGAACCGGGATATGTTGCCCAGATTTATTGGACTCATGATGCAGATTCCCGATTAGAACCCGGTACCGGTCCGTTCTTTGTTTACTAAAATATATGCACAACTTCGGAACTTTGTTTATTCAACTATAACTTCG
This sequence comes from Agrypnia vestita, assembly GCA_016648135.1. NCBI lineage: Eukaryota > Metazoa > Arthropoda > Insecta > Trichoptera > Phryganeidae > Agrypnia > Agrypnia vestita. The sequence continues at coordinate 16,767 of JADDOH010017840.1, forward strand.
GGACTGCGGCCATGTTTACGTGCATGTTTTTGTTTGTTTTTTGTGTGGATACTCCGTACATTTTATTGAATAGATCGCATGGCGGCTCCATTCGCCAATGTGTTTGTTTTTCGTCTCCTTTGTTATGCTTTGGATAGTCGTATTCGCTATGAAAATGGTGACTCCAGAGGCAAGACTAGGTCGTGCTATCTACTTGGGAATTGTTATTTATTGATATTTAAAAAAAATGAGGGTAAACAACACTGTTTTATTCCACTATATTTATTTTGAATTGTTAGAACGTTTTCGGGATTTCTCCCATTGTCAATAACAACACGTTTACAACTAAATTAAAAATAATTCGAGACAGAATTTATAGGGATTGGGTGGGTGTAATGGTGGTCGGGGGCGGGGTTAGAATGGATAGGAGTGGAGAGGTTATGGGTGGTATCTGGATGTTAATTATGTTTCTATTATTTATTTTTTTAATATTAATAATTGTATTTTTATAAAATAAATAATAGAAATATAATTAACATCCATATACCACCCTTAACCTCTCCACTCCTATCCATTCTAACCCCGCCCCCGACCACCACCACCATTACACCCACCCAATCCCTATAAATTCTGTCTCGAATTATTTTTTAATTTAGTTGTAAACGTGTTGTTATTGACAATGGGAGAAATCCCGAAAACGTTCTAACAATTCAAAATAAATATAGTGGAATAAAACTGTATTGTTTACCCTCATTTTTTTTAAATATTAAAAATGAATTTCCACAATGTTACAACATTTATTTATTGATTTATTTTCGTCAAATTAGGAATTGTTTTTCGTTGATTCATTTGCGTCAAATTGAGAAGCTCGCCAAGTGAGTACCGTATTGCTGAAGGACAACAGAAAACTCGCGTCGAGGCTTGTCTTAATTTGTTGAGTCGGCACACAAATGAGAGAATTCTGAATTGGATTGCTACGATTGTTGTAATGAAAGGTGGATCCTGTATGATAATTGGAAACGTTCGATGATGAACAAGCTCGCTATCAAATAACCGAGACTTGCTCTAGTCTATTACTTCTCCACGATAACGCTCGTCCATACACTGCACAACCATCTTAAAAATTACAGAACTTTCGACTGGAAACTCTCCGTAACCCACCTTACTCGCCAGACCTTGCACCAACTGATTTCCATTTTTCGGAATTTGGATAACTTTTTACAAGGGAAATATTTGAACTCCCATTAGGCGGTGAAAAACGCTTTTAAATAATTCGTCTATTTCCGTCTTCAGGATTTCTATAGCAAAGGCATCAATGAACTTCCATTAAAATGGCTAAAGTGCAAAAATTTCAAATACTTCGACTAATTAAATATACACTTTTTATAAAAAAAAATTGTGTGTATTTATTTTTCCTATGAAATGGTTGTTTTAAAAAAAAGTCATTTCTAGGTAAGGACCCAATATTTTGTGATCTGGGCTGATAACTAATTTTATATTTAAAAAAAAAAAATTAGTTGTAAAATAATATATATAATTATAATCATTTAAAAAAAAAATACAGATGCGGACACGGAATACGTGTCGCATCAATATTCTTACTATTTTCAAACTAAGCTAAACGCTTGTGCTATGAAAATAGGACTAACTTGCTTGTCTGAAGTGAGATTCGAACCCGCGACCTTTGGATCACGAGGCGAGAGTCCTAACCACAAGACCAACAAGCTATTCTTTTTTTTATATATTTTTTTATACATAAAGTATATTTTTCTAATTAAAAATATTATTGTATTTTATCTTCTTGTTCACGCGTAAAGGTTCATAAAAGAACAAATATATGTAATACGTTCAATTATTTCTGTATTTCTAGTAAAATAATTCATCTCTCCGGAACCGGAACAGAACGGAATATTGAATTACGTATTGAATCCGACATTTTGTGAAATGTGAATCATTGTGTAGTAACCAGGCTATAATATAAATGTAATTATTTTTGTTTTATTTTACAGGCGGAGATTGGAGAGGTCTTCGACAAATGGAAAACACGGGAGCCGCTCATATTTTCACAAAGGAATCACACCTCTGCTGACAATAATCACATAATAACAAATGGATGCCGAGTTAAATTTAATTCTGAATCAGACATAAAAACAGGCAAAATTCAAAACGGTAATCATTCTAGTCACGTAGAATTAAAAATCAACCACATTAACACGCTGCGCAATGGATTTTTACATCAAAACGGAGAAAAACATGAAGATAATATAAGAAAGCTTAAAGAAAATTGCTTAACAAATACGGGACAGTTATTTTCAAAATCTAAAAAGGAACATGACGATTTTTCTGAAAGATTTTTATCAGAATTTAACGAAATAGTATCCAAAAGGCTGTTAGATCTTTCATTAGAAGAGACCTCTGATATGCCTAACTACAACTTCGAAATGGACGATTCAGAATCCGATCCGGACTACGACGAAGTCTTCAATTCCGAAGAAGAAGAATCTAACAAACATCACAGTAATCCCAGAGACTCGAGATCCAAATCACTAGAAGACGCGAGTCTCAATTCGAACACATCAAAACCGAGATCTGGCGATGGAAAATCAGTTTACGGCTTCTTCAATTACAAGGTAACACCTTCGAAGACAATTTTGGCAAATTTTTTGAGCAAAACCAAGAAAAACAATCAAATTCTCGCAACACCCTCACCTAGCGATGCGGTCCTCGTAAAAGTTGTTTCGTTACCCGAGACGGATTTGGTAGATGTCGAGTCCGTTAGAAATTTGAATGAAAGAAGGAGCACTGTACCCGAACTGCCCAAACACGCTAACAAATTTACCACAAATGGAGAACCGCTGCTGTCCAAGCGCAAGTTGCTTATATCAAAATCCCTCACGAATTCTCCGCAACTTCTGCCCAAGAATAGGAGCAATGAGTACTTAACTTGGTCAAAAACCTCGCAACTGAAAGTAAACAGTAAGGAAAAGATTGCGATGAAACATTCGGGCGCTTCTTCCTCCATCGAGCTGAGTAAAAAAAATGATAAACTAGCAGCTCATAGTAATGATAGTTTAAAATTCCTCCCTCCCTTCAATCCTGTTAAGAGTGAATCAAACCTCAGCAGCCCAATTCCCTACAAGACTGGCAAGGACTTGGGGAGGCTGACCAATGTAAATATCAACCAAATCAAAGCTGAACTGTTCAACAAAATGTACGATAACAGAAATTCTCCAACTAATACGTATAAAAATCCAGCGCAAAATTATATTGAAGACAGGGTGAACAATAATAATTGTAATACACCTCAAGATTTTAATTATACTACCAAGGCTGTTGGAAATAATTCAAGAAAACTAAGAGAAAATGGGGGACCACAGCATTGGAATAAGGTAAACATTTTTCTTTAATTTAACAATTATTTATTATATCAATTATCATTACCTATAGGTGTATTCCACTACAAATTGATGCAACACACTCACGAATTGAGAAAAAAAAACACATAATATAGTAAGAATAGTAAACAATAGCTGTAACCCGTCAAAAATGACTACTTTTGCATGCTGGTCCCTAAAGAATAAGTATTTACTTACTTATATCCGACACCCATAAAAGAGTAATAACGACATTTATCAAAATATTTGTATTTTTTTTATATTTCCCCTTTCGGCAGTTATCTAGTTAACTATTGTAGTTAACTAGTGAACAGTTAACAGACGGTACTATTAAAACCCTGGTGGTTGTGCTGGGCGAAACGTGAAATGGTTCGCCTCTTTGATTAGCCCTAGTATATATTTATAGTATATTTTTGTCGACAGACAATAAAATTATTATGTACCTATATACTGTTTTCTATTACTTGGTATAACTTTCAAAACCATAATATGGCGGCAAAAAACAGTAATGGTTTAGTATTGACTCATTAATAATTAATACTATGTAACATTTTGTCCAGATAACTGACAACTCAACTATTTTATGTTGATATTCATAGCTACTCGTGTTAAAATATCGTCTTTGTCGATATGTGTTGCATAAAAGCTATTTTTTGCAAATATTATAATAATGTAATGCAATATATGAACGGCGATAATGATTTCAACCTTTTTTTTTGGGGTGTTTGATTAATTATTGTACTATTTCCACGACATATGTAGATTGTGTGGATTTATATTACTATTGATACAATCTCCACCTTTTCTTAATTGATCATCCTTAATATTAATTTAACTCCAAAACAATATTTTTAATAACCAAAGTCTTTGAGAAAAATAGTTAACCTTGAAAACGATCGTTGAATATTAATTTCTAACAAAAGTTGCTTAAAATGATGTATAGTGCAACCGGGATTAGCTTCGGTATGATCTCATTCTGTTATTACCTGTCTTCTTTTTTATATATGAAAAGGTGTGCAAATGAGTGTGAAATATATTTTTACTCAGTTATTCAAAGGCTCTCACCGGTTACGCTATAGGTTAGGTATTAAATAATTAAAGATTACCTATCTACACAACATTCGCATCAGAAGTATAACACTTCTAATGTTAATTTTTATCAATTTAACTGAACTTAATTTTGTACTATTTCAAAAATGTTACTTCAGTACAAAAAGTTTACGTCTCCTTCACATGTCAAACGAAATTCACACTTCACTTCAGTGAAATGTATCAATTTTCCTATTGACATATAAAAAGGCAAAGAGATTTTATATTTTACCGTATCTGCATATTTTTGTGAATACAGAAGGGTGCGTGTAAAAATTTAAAAAAATATATATTTAATCAAGTCTTCCTAGAGTTTTTTGAAGTAATAATCTGTTTATATGACATCCATCCGAATTACCTATTAATATGCGCACTAGTATTATACACCTGAAAATTATTTAAATTTTTAACTTCCCTTTAGGCCAGTTTTTATAGATTCAAAATATTTTGAGTATGTTCAAATTTTTCAAGAACACAATACTGGATTTTATCCACAGAGGGAACATCGATAATCGTGATTGACTAGGAGTCTTTTGAAGCCATATTCTTTTTACATGTATTATAAACATGTTTGTATACTATTATAGAATACGCCTGAAAATTATTTCGATTTTTAACTTCTTTTTAGACCAGTTTTTATAAATTCAGAATATTTTAAGTATATTAAGTATTCTAAGTATGTTACAATTTTTCCAAAACACAATACTAGATTTTATCAACACAGCAAACAAATTTTATTGAACTTCTGCATTGATGCATTTTCAAAATCAATTGTAAAAAATACTTTCACCAATTACGGTATTAATAAATTCTATATATGAATGAAATTGTTAAAATAGTATAATTAAATAAAATCGGATTAATAGCCGCCCGTTTTATCCAATTTTGATACAATTACCGAATATCGATTGTGATGTAATATTAACGAGGAACGTGCGTGCGATGATGTATGAAAAAAACGAGGCAAAAGTAATGCTCAAAGACAGAAGTGCGTGGCGTTATATCCTCGCTACGTACCCCTGCAAGAAAACGATTGGATTATTTTAGTTTTATAGTTTTTTGAAAATTAACTTATTAATTGCGTCAACTATGACACTTTATCAATGTTGATTTTAGTCAATTTCATATAGGTACATACATTATTACAAAAATCAAGATAAAATCAGAAAAAAATATTTACTATTGTACGCAAATACCGTAGCTAATAGCAAAAAATTCGGAGAATTCTTCGTCTTTCAATTTTGAATAGAAAATATTTTTTTGCACTTTGGGTGAAATGTCATCATTTAAGGAGATAATAATCGTCTTGAAATTTTTTCATTTGTTAATCAAACGAAATCTATATTGATTGAGAGTAGGAAGCATAAAGAATAAGAAACGGTTAGGTTGCCTATCTTTTTCTGGTCCATACTATATGTTGCCAGGTAAAAATAGGTGAAATACCATGTATTTACACTCATCTGTTTTCTTATTGAAATTTATATTAAAATACAGGTAATTTTATTACGAACACGATGGTATTAGGTTGTCTAAGTAAAAACGGTCAAGACTAGCGGTTGCCGCAATTTAAAACAGCGCTCGACAGAGGACTATATTCAGTGCGACAGAGGTGGACGCAGCGTAACAGCCGTTCGTGTCTCCGTCTAAGGCCCGGTTGTTTCAAGTTGGATTAAAATAAAAGTTCGTTAAAAGCATAGATTATTACGGAAACTTGATTGGTGGAGAATGCAAAAATCTACGCTAAACGAACTTTTACTTTAATCTATCTTGAAACAACCGGCCAGGGTAGTCAGAAGTGAAATTTGAAGCGACACATATTAAGCGAAATACCTATTACGTGCGATACTGAACAGAAATTTTTCAAAAGTGTTACGAAACTATAATAAAGAGTTTATAGACTATAAATTGCAAACTGGTGTGAATTGGAGATTGGTGATGCTGATTAATTCGTGTGAAGTGACTTTGTCAATTTATTAAAATAATTCATCATTAATAAATTAATCAATACTTAACTTCCAGTGTTTTAATTTGTCTCCCAAAGCGGTGTCCCGTGACAACATGTACGAAATATTCATATTATGGGAGAAGAGTAACCAACATTACATATTAGGATGCTGACTTATTCGAAGGATCTCTGAAAGAAAGAGAATTAATAGCTCCACTGAGAATCTTATGTAGCAAGATCGAATACGATAATGATGAGTATATTTCATTACCTCTTAATTTCCTAACTCGATCATTCAGAATCATCTCACAAGATAACTAATCCACTGCCTTCTTGTCTGTCACTCCCATTATCGATACCACTGTTTCTAATTTATTATCTTGAATTGAAAGAAACATATTAGCGTAGTCGTGTAAAGATAATATATGCGTGCATTATAAATATGATATATAATGATTACATTTTTCCCAGTCAATTAGCGATGCCACCTTTGGATAAAAGACTGCGAAGGAAAAAGATTATCTATTAACATACCTGGCAATTGCTTCACGTAATATAATTTACATAAGTACACGCATTTTCCTCAAGAACTCAATCACACTCATGAATATAGAATCTCGTTGATGTGAGGTCATACACGCTGCTAGTAACGTTATGGATTCGCATAAATCTGAATAGGTTTCCATCGAACTACATTTCATGAATTATTATTACATTTATTGAATCATATGGCAGTGTCGTGCGTAGTAAATTTATCTTATTTATTAACACAAAAATTATCAATAGGTCATTAATAGTATAGTTTAAATGCCATTAGAATATAATTTTATGAATTATACTTTTCATGGTTCAGAATTTTGTCTAGAATATACAATTCATAGTTATGTATGTTTTAAATTATCGAGTTATAAGAAATACAAAATCACCGTACACATATATATGTATAAGGTCATCGAGGTCTTGTTAATGGACTGTCATGTGTTCACGAGGGTGGGAGACGAAATGAAACATTTATTAATCACGAAAATTGACTGGATACGAATTTAACTTGAACACTATTCTGTAATTCGCACTAATCTCTCACTGTTCACTCGAGAATATTCAACTTGTCTCTGGAAATAGTGATGTTAATTAAAATTGCGGTTTGACCATCACTGTGGTATAGCTTTCTGTGATATTCGCTTCTATGGAATAGCAGACGTCAAAAAAAAAAAACTGTTTTGTGACTATGGCGTCACTTGTATATACAAGAAATATTATTCTTGAATTTTCACGTGTTTTCGACTGACTTTCCATACTATTATACACCCATGGTCAACCGTGCAATTGCTCAATTATGTGTGATTTTCTTGATTTAGATGCTGATCCAAAATTGAGGCTAACATCGTTTTAATCGTGTAAATATCTGACAAATTCTTTTTTTTTTCATTTTCTATATTGAAAATAATAGTGACTGAGGTTGTAACGTCATTAAAGGATTTGAAATAATAAAAAAAATTAAATAAATTATGCAAATTCTAACCATTGTTATTACTCTAGCCCATCTTTCTATCAAATTATTAATTTAATTTTAATGCAAAAAATGAATCAAGAGGTGTTTTTACGATACCGAATCAAATTTGTGCAATTCAAAGGTTTTATAACGATCAAAGTAAATGATAGTTGGAAGGAACAATGTCAGGGGAATATGGTGGGTGCTTAAAAATATCCCGTTTTAAGTAATTTAGCTTTTGTTGGATCATCATCATATGGTAGTACGTTATCGTGGGAAATAAAAAATGTGAGATATAGAAATAATAAAATATTCATAACACGATACAACTCTAATAAATTAATACTATAACGAGACTACAGAAATAGATAAAAATGCATACCATCGAGGATTTTCCAGCACTCTGGATATTTGGCTTCAAATTGGAAAGGCTGGTAGCGTTTGAAATAAACGAGATTAAATATACATGCAAGACGCGCTACAACAACAGTTGTTCTTTTGACAGAAGCGAAATCAGAGACAAAAAGCGATAAGCGAACTTTAAGGCCCGATAAGCGAGATTACTTATCGGACCATCGAGAAGCGATCGCTCTGACAAAATACGAATATACGGACGAGTGATTGGTGTGAAATTAGTCCGAATCACATAATACTGCACCAGTTAAATTTGTGACTTTAGTTAATTAATAAAAGGTTATAAAATTTAAAAGTTATTAAGTTTTATTTGTCCCTACCGCCGCGGATCTATTTTGAGTTTTGGGTCTGTGCTCGAATCAAAACTATTTTAGTGTGCCTCGCCTTTCTGACAATCTTCTACGCCACTGCTCATACGCTCATATCTCTCGGCATCGCTTATTGCGAGACACGAGTCATAAAGTAGAGCGGCGCTTATCCCATATGGCGATCGTATTCATATTAAATCGCAATATCGATATATCGGATGTGCGCCGTCACGACTCTATCGACACTACGTACTTTATTGTTGACATCTCTAATACTAGGTACGCAGTTTTTAAATTCTCATTCCAGCGGCGCGCGGGGAAGTAAAAAGAGGTGTTTCATCCACTAAACACAGCAATGCCGTCAATATCAAAGCATCGTCGCTTTTCTTATGTAGATCTCGATAGATCTTGAAAGACGAGGACCATTTAGAACGTCGAGGAAAGCTTGTAGAGGAATCTTCACTTCAAAGGAAATTGATATTCACCGTAGTACAACATTATTTCGAATTAAACTATTATCTCTGAATTTTCTGATCTGCACTTCTGACCTTTTCGGTCATATCAAGAATAATGTGGAGTAGTCAATCTTTTGATTGTTAGCTCGATTGTCAGATACATAGGTAGAATAAGTTAGAATGCTCAAACGCTAATGATTTTGTTCTGATTGAACACTTCAGATTTTCATCATCATCAATGGCTCCACAACCCATTGTCGACCTTATTCTCCTTTAAGATTCCTCTCCATCTAGGTTATTGACTTCACTCCATTTCTGTAAAGTGTCCAGTGCACACGGCAAAAGTTTGCAGTCCTGAACTGTTTCAATTACCCTATAGAGTTTCAACGTCATATTTTTACCTTATAGTTTTCACGTCTTGCTGCATTCCATCCAGCCATCGGAGTTTGGATCTACTAACGCTGCGTCTACCTTGTGGCTTTGTGTGGAGAATCTTTTTTGGCAATCTCTCTTCACTCATTCTTTCTACGTGCCCTGTCCATCGCAGCCTCCCTATTTTGATCAATTGTATTATGTTGGGCTCATTGTAAATATTGTAGACCTCCACGTTGTATCGTATTCTCCAAACTTCGTTTATCTGACAATTGAATTTTTGCGGCAGTCTTCACTTATACCTCACGAATTTTGCACGTCGTCTTGTCATCGAAATATATTTGTATTGAATAGAGGAGCATGTAAGGTATTGTTTAACACTTATTTTGTCCCGATTTATGGTTCTCAAGACACGGCATTTTATGTACAGAAATCTTACATCTGTACTTAGTCCACTGACAACACCTGCGTTGTATACTTTTCGAGATCATTGTCAGCACCGTTGGCTCTACAATCTCTGATGGGTCGTAGACTCTTTATAAGCCTTCCCCTACTCATCAGCTCTCTTTAGTTCTTGATCTCCAAGCCAGATACTTTTTGGGATAAGTTATCACTTCATCTTAGTTTTGGACTTCTTAAGCTCATTAGTCATATTGATCTTGTATTCAGCAGAGATTTCGGTGCTTTTATAAATTTTGGGATGCTTAGATTCTTAAATGAACAACAGAATATAGCGCCTGCGCCATATTCCATTATGTAGAACCGGTTCAAAGTTACACCTCAAAATTTTCCTTTAGAAAACGTCCAGTATTGTTTTTCTTAGTCAGTACCTACTCTTGTTTCAACTACGTATGTGACAACACTTCTGGATCTCTTCTGTAGTGTTATTCCTATCCAAGGTACTTACATGAATCTTGGTAATAATTCGAAATTTTGACTTCCACATGAGAATTGGGATTTGGTGGATGCATCGAACGGTCGTGTATTTATTTATGAAAAAACTTTCAAGGCGTATAATGGCATATCTGAGACATGAACGTATGTCTTTTTTTTTTTCACGGTTAGATTTTTAAATATGCACTCCATATTTCGAGTCAATTTTCAAGTCTTCTGGTTTAGGTTTTCTGGGATATTCTGCCGCATTTCTACGGCCGTTCTGGCCGATGTTTTGGATCCCATTGCAGAATCCATCAACTACAATACATCAGTCTAAGAAGGTTGTAAAAACAACAGAATATCCCAGAATACTCAAACCTGAAGATTCTGAACGGCCGTGAAAGTCTAATGTCAATTTTAATGTCGAATTTACGTCAAAAAATGTCATACGCTTAAAACTTCTCTTTCCAAAATGTTGAATGCCTTGTTTTCCAGGTTGAGAATCCCGCCAATTCGGGGCAGCTGCCCCAGGTTCCTGACGTGGTGAACCGCAGCGGAGACAGCTCAGGGGGCGGCTTCATCAAGGACGCGGAGACGCAGACCCATGGAACACCACCGCTCTCCAGATCGTCCAGTTGCACGTGGGCTTCTGAATGCTCCTCGTCTTTATTCAACACCGGTAATCTATAAATATAGTTTTAAATATTTAAATAGCTTTAGTAAATTACTCTGATCTATGAAACAAAGATTATTTACTGAGTCATCATATCTGGGCACATATACATTTCCAGATCCTCTTCTGTGTATGGGATAATATAAAAACAATCACACCTATGTCTGTCTTTCTTATCTTCAGCAAGCACGTTTTTGGTTTCATGCCACTACTTATATGGCGACTCTCATGACCCTCATTGGCAGATCCTTTCGGCTGAATGAGATAAATTAGGCAAGAAATGAGAAAACAAACATAGTCAGAAGTTAAAGTGGCTTGGTGTTTATTAGCACTGAAGTTACAAATACAGAATATATATCTTTGTTATACTAGTCGTACATCCGTGAAAAATCACGGGACATAATAATTTCAAGATTTTGAAGCTGAAATTCACGAATAGAAAACCATTTTTTTACGTTGATTTTATTCACCATCATCATCATCATTCTTGGCACTACAACCCTTGGTGGGTCTTGGCCTTCTCAATAATTTTCCTCCACTCATCTAGGTCTAGTGCCAGCTCTCTCCAGTTCCGAAGCTCTAAGCAGAGATGTCTTTGAGGACGTTGTCACGCCATCTTAATTTTGGCTTTCCTAAGCTCCTTCGCCCTATTGGCCTTGAGTTCAGCAGGGACTTGGTGCTTAATGCTCGGACATTCTCTCCACATGACCCAGCCACCGAAGTCTTCCCAGTTTTATAAATTTTGTGACGTTTGGCTCCTTAAATAGAGTATAGAGCTCATTGTTGTAACGTCTGCGCCAAAGTCCATTTTCTAGAACCGGTCCGAAGATACGCCTCAAAATTTTCCTTTCAAAGACGTCCAGTGCTCTCTCATTCCTCTTAGCACCCACGTCTCAGCTGCATACGTGAGCACTAATAAGCGTTTTGTACACTAATATCTTGGTGTTTCTGGACAACAGTCTGGATTTTATGTTGATTTTATTGACTTAAACCTAAAATTAAATACAATAAAATAATAAGTAATATAAAAATGTAATTTGTTGGGGCAACACTTCCGTATTTCCTGAGCCGTTGCGTGTTGTGCGCTGATTGCGTGTCACACTCTAATTATTCGAAGTTGTAATTCCAGATTAATTCCACCAAGTTAAGGACGTTACGAATAGACATCAAAATTATTAAATTTGGATTACCGAGAATAAGAAAATGAAAAGTGGATTGAACATCATGTTGATGGCTTTTTATTTGTGCCATGTAGACGTCTGTACCCTAGGTAGTCTGGAGAGAAATCTTCAGTCTTCGCCCGGTCAGTTTACTTCCACTCGTTTCGCGATGATAGACTAGCACTACCTGGCGCTACTGTGCTCGATTGGTATGTGCTTCTCCCAAGCTCTGCCAGATGGTGAAGTTTATCCATGCTCACCGCAACCTCACAATATATTTTATTACACAATTTTATTTAGCTTGTTTGTCTGCCAGGGATGAGGACAAATCTTGTAATAAATATTTTTCCCACTTACTGACCATCAATCGCTCTGATATTTGGAAGATATACGACAATATAATTTAGTTTTACAAAATTAATTTAACTATTCAATAAATTTATTTAAAACCCTGACACATGCCGGTAACATCTGTCTATAGTATTATTTATTATTGTCTGCTTGCTTTAGATTCCCAAATCGCTTCAGCAATCTATTTCATAAACAGTTCTGTAATCAAAATTACATTTGCTCCTAATTTGTTCATTCATTACTCATACGGAGATTCATTCAAGATTTGCTACACACATTATCAATGATTGAATGGAAATAATTATGTCAAAGCTCGATCTATTTAAAGCTTTGTGACAACGAAAAAGTTGAAGCTAAATTTCTTTTCTAAATGCACTTCAGACACGAATGCCACTGGTTCAATGTTTTTTACTTTGGGTATCTAATTCCGGAGTATAATACATCTAAGTCGGAATATACAATTTCGTATAGTTAGAAAACTAGTGGAAGTTCGTAAAGTGGAGTTTCGTATATAATAGAGTACTAGTGAAAGACCACGAAGGAGATAGGTAGAAGACGTTAAAACAGACCTGCAAGAGGTAAGGAAGTGAAGTGAAGTGAGACCCGCCACAAACCCAGGACCGTTCTACGAGCAAAAGCTCCGGTATCGGCCTTACATTTTCGCCATCCATTGGCATTGTTTTAATGCTAAAGCAGTTTCATAGCTACGCCTTTGACGAAGCAGAATTACTCTTGCGACGCTGCGGGGAAACTTCGCAAACCGCTTCACTGTCCCTGGGCGCGGTAACAATAATTTATTTGAAAGAAAATATCGAAGCAGAAAATACAATCAAATTATAATGAATAAAATAATACAAACAAATGCAGAGAAAAACAGAGAAAATAAAATAACAAAGCCTGAAAATCATTAAAACAAAATATAAAAGATACCAAAAAATACATATCACGAAAAATTACAAATATAAATATAATAATTTCGTTGCCTGTCGTGGTAACGAAATTATTACGTTAACATCTGTCCGACTGTCTGTCTGTCACCGTAACTTCGTGTAACGTCCGTAATTTCGTTCGAATTCACGCCATAAAACACAAATTAAACCGCCGGAGATGGGGCTTGAAGCCCTGGCCACCAAACCCGAACCGGCCACTTCATGCATGTTGATACGCCGCCTCTCCATGGAGCGCCAAAATGATGCTATAAATATATGATGGAGCTTCGCAAAGACGCAAACCAATGTTCCGTCATTTTAACGGGTTGCAGATAGTATAAATATAAATAAATGATGTTTGCATCGTGCAGACAGAGAAATTATGAAAACAGCACTCCCCTTAGGGTCAAAGAGAAAAAAAAAGAAATAAAATGTAGGGGAGTGAGTGATGGACTGGATAACAAAGATGATGTCAAGAAATGCTCTAAAATATTAGGAGAATAGATGTTGATAGAATAATTGAGAATAGTACTCTAAAATATTAAGAGAATAGGCTTAGGAAAGCACGAAGTCATTTTCTGTTTTATAGTCAACCAGAAATCAAATATATTTGGGACCCCGGACCAATCTCCATTGTTATTTTATTTGGACATTCCTATATATTAGGTCCTTACATATGAAATTGGCGTTTTGCCGTACTGGCAAATTTGATCTCAAATATCTTCTCTTTGGTTAGGAATTCCAAATCCAAATTTATACAGCTATTTACTCATGTATTTGTGTTGTGAAAATTATAATTCATTTGTTTTTTCCTCAATTGTTTTTTTCTTTGCGTCACTCAGTTTACAAAATGAAAAACTTGAAATATCGCGTTATTTACGAGTACGAGTTCCACCGTGGCACCAGTGCTGCAGAAACGGCTCGAAGGATTAATGATGTGTATGGCGACGGTGCCGCAAAGGAAAACACAGTGCGTTTTTGGTTCCAACGTTTTCGTTCTGGAAATTTCGACCTGCAGAACAGGCCCCGTGGACGGCCGGAGACCAAAGTTGATAATGAAGAATTGAAGGCTATTGTGGAAGCGGATCCATCGCAAACCACATCCGAGTTAGCTGCAGGCGGCGGTGTTAGTGATAAAACTGTTTTAATCCACTTGAAGCAAATTGGTAAGGTGAAAAAGCTTGAAAGGTGGGTACCTCACGAATTGAGTGAAGCAAATCAACAAACGCGCGTTGACTGCTGCGTTGCATTACTCAACCGGCACAGTAATGAAGGGATTTTAAATCGAATCATTACCTGTGATGAAAAGTGGATCCTGTACGATAATCGGAAGCGCTCATCGCAATGGCTGAACCCTGCCGAACCAGCCAAACCATGCCCCAAGCGAAAATTGACTCCAAAAAAGTTACTTGTGAGCGTTTGGTGGACTAGTGCTGGTGTCGTTCAATACAGCTTTCTTAAATCTGGCCAGACGATTACGGCAGATGTCTATTATCAGCAACTGCAAACCATGATGGAAAAGCTAGCTGCTAAACAACCAAGGCTGGTTAATCGCTCTAGGCCACTGCTGCTTCATGATAACGCTAGACCACACACTGCACAATAGACGGCTACCAAATTAGAGGAGCTTCAATTGGAATGTCTAAGACATCCACCGTACTCTCCGGACCTTGCCCCAATAGATTACCATTTTTTTCGAAATTTGGATAACTTCTTGCAAAGGAAAAAATTCAACTCCGATGGGGCAGTCCAAACCGCCTTCAAAGATTTTATTGATTCCCGTCCGAATGTTTTTTTTAGTAAAGGGATCGATGAACTACCTATGAGATGGCAAAAGTGCATAGATAGCAATGGTACATACTTTGATTAAATAAATATATTATAATAAAAAAAAATTGGCTTTATGGTCCTCCCATATTAAGCGCCAATTTCATATGTAAGGACCTAATACTAAATTTATATTCTAAGTACACTCGCTATCATTCCTCCGCTGTATAGATTGGATTGATTATTTTATTTCATATTACCATATGGTTTGCTTCTATTGGTCGTTTCGGACTCATGCGGGATTCTATTTGCCGATCTTATCTCGCGGCGAGGTATATTTTATCTGGCCTTTATGAGGCCAACCAGGATAACGAAATACAAATTTTACTGTGCCCCTAAATTTGCAAAAGTATACAGATATAATCAAATTACACTGATGACAATAATTTAAAGGTTTTGTGTTTGTCGTGGAAAAAAATATTTCTTAGATTATAAATTAGTAACTAAACTATGGAGTCCGTTAGATGGGAATGCGAACATTTTTATAATAATTAATATTAATTAATTAATATTAATTATTATAATACATACATGATGATTTGACGATTTCATAGTTTCTTTTTCAGATTTCACGTTTTCACACTGTCGATTATTGCGATATGGTTTTTTTATCTACTTTTGTTACTTTCTTTTTTAATTTTAAAATAAAAAAAATTGAAGTGCAAATATGTTCAGAATATTTTGAGTGTTTTAATTTTTCAAGAACACAATACTGGATATTCTCCCCAGTAGCCATCATTAATCAAGATATACTATAGATGTCTCACAGAGACGATACTATTTTTTTAAAATTTATATAGGAATGTGGGTAAAAACTCCAAGGAAAATATCTATGCAGGTGGCGGTAGTAAAAATACAACTCACATGCTTACAACGAAACAAAGTGTGCAAGTTAAACATGTATATAACTTCCAAAAATGTATCATACAGCCTATCATGGGTGGAATTGGTGAATGTTAACATTGTGTAAAGTGATCACCTAAGCCAGTTATACGATAGGTCGTAAGCCCTTTGCAAACCCAAAAAGACTTCCATACCTACGTTATAATATATAACATAACGCTATATAAATAAAGAAATAGTTTCGTCTCTTATGAGACATCAAAAATCTATCTTGCAAATGTTTAGTTCTATTTGAATATCATGGAAAGATTTGGCAGATACTTCGTAGTGCAACATCATAATTTAAAATATGTTTTATTTTAACTTTGTAATACACACACAATATGAGTTGTTAAATTAGTACTATAGTTTCGAGAGGTTCCCTCTTATCATCAGGTATAGATAATAATAATTATCTATACCTGATAACAAGAGGCACTGCTCCTCTCGAAACTATCGTAGTATTTTAATAACTCATATTGTGCGTGTGTATTACAAAGTTAAAATAAAATATATTTTAAATTTTATTTGAACAGTCACAAAAATGATACACGAAAAGTTCTATCGACTAATATAACTCTCTTTATCTCTCTTTTTGTCAAGTCGGTGAGGATTGTATTCTCCTAAACGTAAAATGTACTGTAAGTATCAGTTAATTTGTCTGCGATCCTGCCAGTTGTTGAAGACAGGTCTCGTTCATTTTGTTGGTAATTGACTCTTGCTCATCGCCCTACAACATTCCCAGTGACTCCATGCTACCTTCATAGTTTATAAAGCTAACTCTTCCGTAAGAGTTGTTGTTCTGCATATTTTGGATAATATTTTTTCGATGTTTAGTTCTATAAGGAGGAGGAATCGTTTGTTTGGTCGTCCAGAAAAATGTGAGCGCAAAATACGAGATCAAAATTACATTCAACGACAACGAACGTGATTTTTTTTTGTTAAGATCTTTAACACGAATAAATTTTCTAGATGCTACCTTATTTTCTAATGCTAAACATGTACAACATAAGTAGAATAATATTCAGTTTAACAATATTAGGTACATCTTTAAATTTTGTGTTATAGAGATCATTAACATTTTGATGATAGAGCATACAGAATAAATGAGATATTACCTTACAAATATTGTCATTAAACCGCTTAATAATGCTCATCACAATCACATGCGTGAAATACAATTTGACTACCCACCGTAGCTTACAAATTCTCCAATTACGTTAGTAGGTACTAATTGTACATAAAATATATGTAAAGTAATACAATAAAATACACATAAAAATTTAGTTTCAATGTGTACAAGGTTGAATAAATTAAAACGCAAAATTAAATGACTAGTTAAATACAAAAACGTAAACAGAATACAAAAGAGTTTTAGAGTATAAGAGCACAGATTGAATTAATAACAAATAATGAGCACCAACATAGTTTCATGAAAAAGTGTCACATATTTTTAGCTTGGAGACTATCCATTGTATTTATTGTATTATTATCATTATATAACATTCATGAACTATGAACTCGTGAAAATATTATATGTGTACTTTACCTAATTGAGTGTTAAAAAGTTGCTTATTTAAATGTTAATTTTACTTAAACTTTCCTCTGTTTGCAAATATTTATAAATATATCATTTTCATCCCCCTAATTCTCTGAGTATCGAATGACCAAAGACTCGACAAGGCCCACTCGGTGTTAATCGATCGATCAAGGTGCAATATGCCAGTTCATAGTCAGTCGACAGTTGAGTTGTAAGATTTTGACGCTTATGTAGCTCGGATTTCTTAATCATATTTCTATAAAGCACTACAGCACTTCCGATTTTTCTATCCATTTTATTTTCCCGCCTTCTGTTGCTAAATAATTTTTCCCTAATAAAAGAGACATAAAAAATATACAGGGTATAATGCAGGGTGTCGGTTGACACAGGTCCAAAACACTAAACAGGTAGATACCTGCCTAAATTACGAATCGAAGACTTTCAAGCAACAATGACGTCTTGTATATTTAACAAGTTTAAGTACTTTAGTTCTGTTTCACACTTATATAGATGGACTATATGCAATAAAGATTCATTATGAAGGCTCCATGGAAAGGAGGCGCTCACATTTTGAACTCTTCGAGTAAATTTAAATTTAAATTTGACAGACTTTGAAATGTCGTTGTTCTTTTCATCTTAGGCTTGAAATATAAATTTTTTTTTTGGAATGTGCTTTTTAAGACTACAGCACTAAAATCTTAACACCTTTTTCCCGTTAGAGATTTTTTCAAACTACCATAACTCGGGCTGAACACGTTTTTCGGCGTTGTATGTCCGTCCGTCTGTCTATCTGTCTGTCACCGTAACTTCTTTATAGTATTTTTTTCCATTTATTATTTTTTTTTCTTCTTTATAGCAAAACTTTTATTTTATTTATCTTTTTATATAAATAAGTAAATTCTTTTTCATATTTTAAAAAATGAGTGTAAACACAACACTGTTTTATTCCACTATATATTTATTTTGAATTGTTAGAACGTTTTCGAGATTTATCCTATTGTCAATAACAACACGTTTACAACTAAATTAAAAATAATTCTAGACAGTATTTATAGGGATTGGGTGGGGGTGTCGTGGGCGGGGTTAGAATGGATAGGAGTGGAGAGGTTATACCACCCATAACCTCTCCACTCATCTTTTAAAATATTAAAAATGAATTTCAACAATGTTACAAACAAAAAAATTGAACATTAATACTTTTTCTTTAAAAACCGACATGTAAAAGTTCCGTCATTTTTGACAGGCTACTTTGACAGTAAAACTGTTCCAAAATCTTACTTTTGCTTTAGAAACGGACTTAGCACCTTTTTTCCGTGGAACTTTCATATGTACATTTCCACTTATACATGTAAAGTATACACATTGATAATATGTCGACTTTCAATGTGACCATATTTATTTTCTCCTAGCCGTTGTTGTTGTAGTTTCTCTCTCTCTAGGATGGCCGCTCGCACCGGAGAACAATGCCATTTAACAGTTGGAATTAGCAATTAACATTGGCTACCGACCTCTGACATTCGACCGCCGCCGCCGCGTGGTCCGCGGCCGCCGCGGCCATAAATTAATAAGAAAGCCGGCGGGAGATCTCGGCCTTTGTCTTCCGGATTTAATTACCGGATTGATTAGATGGTGGGAATTTTTGTGAAAGTGGTCGCTAATTTTGTGAGAGCCGGTCATGGAAAAATTGTGAATAAGAGAATGTGAAATCTTTGAATAAAATCATTATTAAATAATTTGAAATTTAATTTCGGGACTCGATTTTCATTATCTCGAAATCAGTCCTGGGAATCGAAAATGCAGATTTACTCGATAATGTTATATTTATAAAAAAATTAACCAATAAAAACCAAATTTTTACAATACTCTCCATCTCATTTTCGGGTTTTGTGTCTACCATATGCGTCGGAATCTCTAAAAATCCAAAATTATACTATAATTATTATTTTTTTAAATGAAAATTTGATAGATCTTCTTGATCGTCGCCACGAGTCTACTTGCAAAGTTTCAGCTCGATTGGATCACGGGAAAAGGGTTAAAAATCGATCCAAAGTTTTTTTGTCAAACAAGCAGACAAGCAGACGCCACGAGTTAAAAGAAAGGAAGTAAAAAAGAGCCCAAAATAACAAATACAATCAATCATACAATACAACATAAATCTTGAAATAACAAGGTACCTATCATCTTACATCAAAATTTTTAAATTTTCGTTGTTTCAAACTGTGGTACATGCGAGGTTCGATCAAAAACGTATGCGAAATATTAATTTTTCTAAAAAAATATTAATTTATTATTCAGTATTATTTTTATCTCCTTTAAAGTAGTCCTCATGTGGAAGTTTTTTCTAATCTTCAAATCACCTCTGGAACGTAATTTTCAGTTTTTCTGTCTTTACTTCCTCATTTTTGGTAAAACGCCGTACTTTTATGTTTTTTTACATATTTGGAAATAGGAAGAAGTTGCAGGAGGCCATGTCCGGTGAATATAGAGGGTGAGCATCACAACGGATTGTGTTTGGTCAGAAATTTTACCGCACACCAAAACTTGTATCAGATTTCCGTTAACCAACATAAAGATTACTTTATTATTTTAAATTACATAATTACATTTATATACATATTTCTCCTAATAGATGATGAATCAATCTCCGCCGAAGAAATATTAAAATACATATTTTAGATTCAGAATATTTTGAGTTTATCCTAATTTTTCAAGAACATGAATAAAATCCAATACTGTGTTCTTGAAAAATTTGGATAAACTCAAAATATTCTGAATATAAAAAACTGGTCTAAAAAGGAATTAAAAATTGAATTAGCTTTTAGGCATATTCTAATGTAATTTTAACGATTCGGTGGAATCTTATACAAAAATATAAAGGATATTGCTATAAAAAATCCAAATAAAAAAAATATAGGTACTTCATTAGTTGCATGTGTATTTTATTAGGGGAATGAAAAAGCTTTGGACGCCGGGGCACTAGTGAAAATTACAACATACATGTGAAAGGGGTTGTAAAACTTAAATATAAATACAATGTCCAAAAATGTGATAGATGTGGTTATCTATCGTGGGTGGAAATGGTAAACGTTACATTGTATAAAGTAATGACTTAAGCCAGCCGTACGATAGGTCGTAAGCCCTATGAACACCCAAAAATAAAAAACCTCCAAACCTACTTTCCCATAAAAAAGACTTTAAAGCTAATTCACCAAGTCAAGTTTTCAATCACTTGGTGATTCCAAAAACGTGTATAATATTTATTTTTTAAAATATTTTTTACATATAAAGACTATATATATATATATAAAGACTTGCATACACGTTTCTCAAATAAACAGCATCGTCTATAAGTGACTTCTATAATTAATTCTGATTAATATTTATTTTTACTTGAATTAAGGAATCTTTGAACAAAAAATAATGCGAACCTATCAAATAACATTTTAAATGTGAAATAATTTTATAATAACGTATAGTATTTCGTCATTTAGTTAGATTTTTGATTAAATCATTAATTGAGTCTCGAAATCACAGATTCTTCTAAGACGAAGAGAAGGGGGGAAGGGGAGGGAAGGGAGCGTGGGGGGACGAGGAGAAGGGGGGGGATGGGAGGGGAGGAAGGAAAATAGGAGAGGGCGAAGGAGACCACGGAAGGGAGCAGCGGTGGGGGGACCGGAGCGGGGTGTGAAAAGCGGAAGAAGAGGGGAGAGGGACAGGCACGCGCGGAGGAAAAAAAAGAAAGGAAGAAGATAGAGATACAGAGAGAGAGAGAGGAGATAGAAATGACAGAGAGAGATATATATATATAAATATATACCAAATCTATATTAATATATTAATATATAATATAATATATTATATTATATATTATATTGATTATGTATCTAAAAATTATTAAAAGGAAGACATTTACAAATTTTTCAAATAATAAAAAAGACATTCAATGGAAAAAAGGTTAATATTTGCTAGCTATCATTGTAATAAAATAAATTATATGTATTATAAATGAAATAAATTAAAAAATATATTATTTATTATTGAATAATTTATAAATGTCTTATTGATTATTGAAATACTGATAAATTGGGCACTGCACATTTGCCGAACTGAATCCAAAATATTAATTTCGAATCTGGAATTACGTGTAACTAGTTCCGGTATATCGTAAACTGAGCCACGATCCCCCTAGCTAAGACCGTAGGTTGAGTTGTTCCGAGAAAAAATTTGATGTAGTTAGTAGTTAATAAGTAGCCGTGTAAAACTCGTGAGGGTAATAACGTAAAGGACAGTACAGAATAAGTACCGATACATTAATTAAAATCTTATATATTTTATTTTGCATGGTATCCAGGCTAACTAGTGTGTTGTGTAGTGCAAATTTGTCTTCTTGAGGAACAGGATATATTAATTCCCTCACAAATGTGGTATTTTTATCTCGTTTTATATTTTCGGGTAGGTAGTGTATTGTATCAAAGTTTTCATCTTTATTCATTTTACGTGTGTTTTATCTAACGCTTACATATTCAAGTGTATTATTGTGTTTTTAAGTAATTTAAAAAATAATGTTGTTTAATTAATATAATATCCGTAAAAAAAGCGACCTCGGGTTTTTTTAATTGTAAATATATTGTACAAAATATTTACAATTAAAAATAACGCCCGCTCATGCGCGCAAGTAGGTATTATTTATAAAGGCACTTTTCTCCCCTACAGGCATCAATACGCTCACACATACCCCCATTCGACACACATGCGCATGTCACTTAATTCTGACAAACTCATAGACACTACAATTAACTAGCTTATTTACTAGTTTCTTAGTTATTATAGGTTGCGAAAAAGAAAAAAAATAACTGACACAACAACATACCTGCATTGTTCTGATCGCTCTCTCCCGTGCCCATCCATTTACACAATATTTCATGTATGAGTACATTTGTTAGTTATTGAAGGATCATCTTCTTGTTTATGACTACCTGCTCGACTATTAATTTCTGGTATCATAAACATCTTCCTCATCATGCAATCATTTACTTCTTGTTAAGCCATCTAGCGTGTGGCGCCTTTTGAACATCAATTTTTGAATCAGAATAATAAAGGCTTGAAAGCAGAAATATCTGCTTTCTTATTTTCTGCTTTAAGTTTGAGACTCGTTTGTGATTTAGTGTTACCAAAGGGAAGTCTCTTCCTTAAAAATCGAGTAGGAAATTAATCTGTGAATCATTTTGTGTGAAAGGGAAGTACAATACTTCTCTTCATATCCGAATAGATGATCATTTTCATTTCTTATGTAGTGATGCAGACCAGATCCGTTCGAGAATAAAACTCTCTTAATCGTTGAAAGATTTGGCAGCTACTCCGTGGTGCAACATTATAATTTAAAAAATATGTTTTACTTCACTTTGTAATACACACACACAATATGAGCTATTAAATTACAACTATAGTTTCGAGAGGAGCAGTCTCTCTCATCATCAGGTATAGATAATAACTAACTTAAATACAAAATTTATCAATCTAATTGGGTAGGTCAAGGGGTCAGGGGGGCGCGCGGCAGGGAAGGTTATTTTTAAGTTAGTTACTATTAGTTAGTTAGTTATTATCTATACATGATGATGAGAGGGACTGCTCCTCTCGAAACTATAGTTGTAATTTAATCAATATATATATATATATATAAAGAAACCCGTGTTTCTCTATATATATATATATATAAAGAAACCTGTGTTTCTCTATCCGCCAAGTTTTCTCCACAACCAGCCACAACCACCCACCGGTGGTTATGGTGGTGTATATGATAGCTCTTGGTGTCACATCGAAAATATGCGAGTTTGGTGGGAGTGGCTGTGCGTGGGTGGGAGTGGGTGATGAAAATGTGCTTTCTAGCACATTTTTTTATTATGGGAAGGCCGCAAATTCTTCAGATTGTTTCAAAATATTCGCGCCGACTGTGTCGGTGAGTCCAGAAGGTTCCAGAAAAACCTTCTCTAGAAAGTTCTGGAAGGAGAAGGAATCTAGAAAATTCCCCAAAGTTCTAGAAGGTTCTAAACTGAGTCGCGGAGGAGAGAATGCACAGGAACCTTTTAGAGTCGGTGTGTCTAAAAGGTTCCTGTACATTCGATAAATTTCTTGAAAGTTCTGGAAGGAGAATGTTCTAGAAGGTTCGCGAAAGTTCTATGACGATTCAAACAGTGTACTAAAAATCTACGCGTGCGAATCCGCGCGGGCACAGCTAGTAGCTCATATTATGTGTGTATTACAAAGTAAAGTAAAACATATTTTTTAAACTCTCTTAATGGGTTCATATTCTTTCATTTCACCAGGCTCCATTCTCAACCCTTGATTATATTTACACTGTTTGATTATTTTTATTATCTGTTGCTTCAGGATCCACCAACGCCTCTGTCTCGGATGACGAGGCCGCAGCTGTGGACGACGACAACCGTTCGTCCTCGTCCTCGGGCGCGGGGGAGGCCGGGGTGGCCAGGGGAGCTCCGGGAGGGGAGGGCTCCGACAGGAAGATGGCCAGGGACGGCGCGGGAGGGGAGGAGTCGGGAATAGGCACGGCGTCCCCACCGCCCAGGGGGAGAAAGGCTGAGAAAGGTAGGAAATTATTTATTCATTGAAATAATTGGTAAGTTGAGTTGTCGCGCAATTTTAACCAAAACCAATTAAAAATATTGTTTATCATTTAAATAAAATATTTCATTTGGGGTACCTTAATTAACTTTTCCTAATTTAACAGTTTGCAACCTCTGTCCGGCGTGAATAATTTAGTAGAGATATTGAAACAAAATCTACTAATCAATTAGAAACATATACATAAAAAACTTGTCGGTCCAAAACATATTTTGCCATCTCTGGGAACTTTTCCAATCGGGTGAATCAATTAATGAAATCAATTTTTCTCTGTTATCTATTTAAGATAAATTTGAGGAGTATGTAATATTTCAAAAATGGTAAATTTATTATCCCTTTTCAAATTTCTCTCAAATTTATGAAATGAGAAAAAATACCACAATTTTTTAAATAATATATATTAGGTATAATCCACTTTTTATTTAACCTGGAATATCTTCAATACAACTGATATAATTTATTTTATTCAGGAAACATGTTGAATTTTGGACTGCATTTCAAAATATATTCGATTTATTTAGGTATCATATAGATATTAAAAAACGTTTACGAAACAGAACATACATTATGTATCATTAATTTTTATATGCTTAAATAATTGTGTTTCGTGATTATAAAAAAAAATATTTCTATATAAATGTGTAGGTGTATAGGAAAAATATGTAATTTATCAAATTTTGTAATCTTATACATAAAAATCTATATTTGTTCGTATTTTATGCGCTGCCATATTGTTCGTCCGATTGCGATAAAACTTCGTCAACTTATTGCTTGCAATTCCGCGAAGGTTATAGGCATAGTACAGTTAACATATAGGTCTTATAGGCATAGTACAGTTAACTTATAGGTCTTATATATCTCATATATAAAAATAAATAATGTTTGTTTATTCATATTTTATGCGCTGCCATACCTGATATATTTTCCGTGAAAATCTGTACCGTTACACCGATTCGAAGCAAATTTGGCATAGGTACGTATTCTTTAGGACCCGGCTCGTAATATTGGCGACATTTCCCACTTTCCCCTCCACGTGATATATTTTCCATGCAAATCTGAACCGTTCGACCGATCTGAAGCAAATCTTGCATACCCATTCTTTAAAACCCGGCGGGTGACATAGATGACATTTCCTACTTCCCCCTTTATCCAACCCCTTTCCCCTGATATATTTTCTGTACTTATCTATACTGTTGGACCGATCTTACTCAAATTTGGCATACTTATTCTTTAGGACCCGGCGGGTAACATAGGTGACTTCCCTCCACCCCCTCCTCCTGATATATTTTCCATGCAAATCTATACCGTTTGATCGATCTGAACCAAATTTTGCATACTTATTCTTAAAGACCCGGCGGGTGACATAAATGATGTTTCCCCCCTCCCCCAAATCTACATTGTTTGATCGATCTGACTCAAATTTGGCATACTTATTTTTTAGATCTGGTGGGTAACATAGATGACATTTACCCCCTCCTACTTTACCCCACCCCTCTCCATAATATTTTCAATAAAAAACTACACTATTTGACTGATCGGACCCAAATTTTAGATAATTATTCTTTAGGACTCGACAGAAAACACGGGACACATTTTCCTCTCCCCTTTAAGCTACCCTCTTTCCTTGGTATATTCTCTGTACAAATCCATTCCGTTTGACAGATTTTACCCAAATTTTGCATACTTTTTCTTAAGGACCCGATGGAAAACATTGGCTACATTTCCCCCTGAACATCCCACCCATCCTGGCCCAGATGAAATGGAAACATTGTTTTTTAGAATCTTCATTTCCTCCCACAAACTTATTTATAACTTAATCAATCCGTGCAACGCCGGGCACGAACAGCTGGTACATAATAAAAAATAATGTGGGACGTACGCGGATTATAATTAATTTTAACTAATATTTTGTTTTACAGAGAACTTGCTAGCTCTCATTTGTGTTTAACAAATTAAATAAATATAAATAAAATAAATTGTCTGAAAAATCAATATTTATGGTTTACACCGTATCTTTTACAAATATATATTTTTAAAACAATATTTTGAATATTTTCTTAGGTTTTCACGGCCGTTCTGATTAGAGTTTTCTGCGAAATTCGTACATGGTTCATCATTAGGGTTATCTTAGAATCCGAAACCTGAGCCAGAAAGCTTGAACACACACGGCAGAATACCTCAGAAATGTCTAACCGGAAAAAATATTGTTTTAATTGTTTTTTTAAATATATTAATATTCACAGATCCACTAATTACTGGCAATGAATAATGATTACTATTTCTGCCATTAAAAAGCTACTTATAAGATTAGTAGTGAAAAAGAACTAATCAAATATTTGACAAATATGACATCCCCCAATAAATATACCCCTACCAAAAAAATCCCGTCTTGTAAGAAAATATATTTTAAATCGATTTGATGGTTTCCTAAGAACATTGGAGTTAACGAGCCCAGATAATATAATCACCCGGGAATATAATTACTCACATGAAGCTTAGAGGATACATGTCAGTCATATTGAAGATTGGATTAAATATTAGCCATCTATGGACTGATTAGCTAACTACCAATAATTATTTATGCTTTATTTGAGAGTTTTGTTACAAATTCAATTATTTGTTCACGGAGACGAAGTTGTGGGAAAAATGTACCGATATCTTTATAATGTAATCAAAGGGCTTACGATCTGCATTATCTGGATTAAGTGATCACTTTATATAATGGAAGGTTCACCGATTCCACCGTAAGAACAACGATACATGATTTTTTTAAATGTTGTATATAAGTTCTGTATCAGTCTTATTTCAAATACTTAAAGTAACTATGCTATAGCTAGCTGTGCAGATATGTTCAATACAAACGGTTCTGTACGTAACAAGAATTATAGGTATTTCCTGAAATGATTTAACGAGCTACTGTATCGTTTTTTTTTTATTTCTCTGACGAATTCAAAGAGAATATGATATTTATATTATTTATTTAAGTACGGCTTGCTTATGAATTTATTATATCTCCTTAACTATTGATATTATAAGCGCCCTT
Source organism: Agrypnia vestita (assembly GCA_016648135.1). NCBI lineage: Eukaryota > Metazoa > Arthropoda > Insecta > Trichoptera > Phryganeidae > Agrypnia > Agrypnia vestita. The sequence goes on from JADDOH010017840.1 coordinate 44,136, forward strand.
GAGGTGAGTATTCGCGAAAACGGCGCTATACAAGTTATCCAATTATTATTATTAGTTCATGGTTTCTTGAACATTTTCGACTCATAATTAAAGCAGAAATCCACCTGTAAAATATTGTGGACTAGCTCTGTTATACCCTGTATATTATGATAAACGTGTATGGAAGTCCCAGGGCTTACAACTTGTATAAGTTGGCTTCAGTGATCACACTACACAATGCAGCGTTCACCAGTTCCATCATAAGGACATCCACACATTATCAAATTTTTCAAAGTTCTATAAGTATTCTTAGAACATACATGTAAAAATATTGAAAAAAACTTGTTTTCTCCTCTTCTGAAAACTTGAGAGTTTCTGTTTCTGAAACAATAAAAAAGTAACCCATAAAAACCAAGGTTTTATTATACTCCCTTTATTTGTAAAATATAACAGCAATTAAAGACGAATTAAAACATATAACATAACACTAAACTTACAGTAATTTAATATATTTCTAAAATGTCAGATGTTTTGAGCTTTGATAAGACACTTAAAGACAGGTTAAATTCTAAAAACATTTGTCAGTCAATTTAGATTTTCGACGTTCGTAGTGAAGTACCTATTATGTATACCGACGGATTAATTCAAATTTAGAAAATATTCCGCGACGTTATCGGGCCGCCGCCGCCGTTGCTAATCAAACTTTTCTAATGATTCCAATTTGAAAAAACCCATAAAATTTCTAAAAATCCGAAATTATACTATAATTATTAATTTTTTTTAACGATAAAATTTTGATAGATCTTCTTGATCGTCGCCACGAGTCTACATGCCAAGCTTCAGCTCGATTGGATCACGGGAAAAGGGTCAAAAATCGATCCAAAGTTTTTGTTGACGGCAAGCCGGCAAGCAAGCAAGCAGACGCCACAAGTTAATATAAAGGGAGTAAAAATAACGTCTCTTTTTATAAAAATATAACTATTCACCCGGTTTACATTATCTAACCGTAAAATGTATATACTACCATTATAATTTTTGTCTAATTTATCTAGCAATAAAATGTAGCGTATCATTGCGGTGTTCCGTTTATATAATCTAGCTACAAATTTCTACCAACCATTGTCACATTCTATTTAAATTATCTAGTCATAGAAAGTGAATTATCATTGCGGAAGGCTGTTTATTTTATATGACCGATGACCAAACAGATTGAATTCACCTAAAATCAAATCAATATTTTTGATATTAAATTGAATGTATTGTCACGTGTCGTGGCTGCGGGAGGAAAGAAAGATAATACTGGAAATTAATTAGCGATTTATTAATAAATGATTAATTAACTGTTCAATGTCCAAAGTCACATAAGAAGGAATTATACTTAACGATATTCTTTAAATTACTCTATTTTGCTTATATCGCTCGTAAATGAACGCTTTATCGCTGGGTAACTCGTATTCAATATTCACTAGAATTTTCAGTTCAATTCTCGCACGTAGTATTTGTCACATTTATATATTTCACCAATTAGGTACTTCGCTCGATTACTTCGCTCAACATCTGTCGCTTCGCAATTCAAGACTGGTCACTTCGCACTGGCTAACACGACTGCTTACGCGCTGTGCTTATGCTTAAGCACAACTGCGCGGCGGCCTAGAACTGCGCTATATATACCTGGAAACGTAGTTTTATCGAACTTTCTAGATTATTCTAGTTCTCTCTTCTTGGCTGTTCCAGTCATTTGCAGACGTTTTGCGAATGTTGTAGATAATTGTAGATTTCTGAAGACCGTTTTTCCAAGTGACAAATTACCAGGGGTTCGGACAGAACAAGGCAAATTACCAGGTGACGGTAACCATATGTTATTCAACTCAGGACATTATAATGTACGAGTCAGGTACCGAGAAATCATGTTATATTTTATTTCATCTACCATTGTAGACACTTCTCAGTCGTACAAGCATCAACAAATTAATAAACATAATATCTTTTAATGCTTTTGTGGAATTCCAATAAATTATATACATTAAATATAATAACAAATATTGAAATAGAGCTAGGTTGGAGAATTCGCCAGATCGCTACATAAATAAAAAACTATTCAGTATAAAATTATTAAAATAATATAAGAAATAAAATAATATGAATTTATTTGTATATTTTATTGTTCTTATGTGAGAACTAAAATAGGTAGAAAATAATTTAGTACTTAATACAACGTAAAATTGTGTTTGGGTTAGCTTCCGGACGGCCGATTGTCAGACAGCTACATAACTTCTCAACAAATTTTTTTTTTTTATACGATTTGTATTTGCATACATGTATATGAAAACGTGCAAAAGTTCAATTGTTAAAACCGTCAAAATGTCAAATTGTCATGGTCACTAATTTATAAAAGAGTGCGTTATTTATGAAGGTAACGTTGCTTGACGTCAACTGTTAAAGGGAGGGTGCCATAGTTTTTATTTTTTTTACGCAGATAAAAGAGAATATTTTTATACAAAAAAATAATTTCAAGGGGATTGATAGGTGCTTTTCATCCCGGGTAATAGGTAATTTACTGTAGATGTGACGTTAAGTATCCACAATCTAGCAAAGGGAGAAATACAAGACGAAGATATTAAATTACACGAAATTCACGAAAATCATCAACATTACACTAGAACGGCTCAAAACTACTACATAACTCAAGCCAAAACAAATACTAATTTGTAATGAATTGAAATTAAAAGTAATGAAGACTTATTTTCAACAGATTAAAATTATATAACGACCTACCACAACAGATCAAACTATTGACTACTAAAAATCTCAAAATAGAAGTAAAAAAAATTCTAAAACTCAGCCAAATATAACTTTACTCTTATTATTATATTATTACATCGAACTTTTATGTAAAATGTTATCCATAGACCTTTCGGGTCTCTATCATATTTTAAATAAATAAAAATATGACATATTCGTTCTTAGACAAAATAAGTTATAAATGTAGTTTTGTAGAGTATAAAATTTATGTTAAACCTGTGATATCTAAACGTGAGATATCCTTATGAATTTAAAGCATTTTGAACTGTAAAAAAACACATTTATTATAATGTAGTGACACATTTTTATAACGCCATCTTTATAACGATTATCTCAAAACTATAAAAATTGAGATGTTACATTTTGATAGTTAACGTCACAGATGCGCCTTATCTGCTGCTGTGCAACTTTGTTCCAATGTTCAGAATCTTTGGTACAAGTACCTACGTGATTCTTCGTCGATGGTTATACGCAATTGCGTCTTCATCACCTCATACCTTCAGGAATTAAAAGAAGCAATTCTTTCTAGATGCCTACCTGCAAGTACATTATAATCTTCTTATTTACCTGTTCTATTTTTCATATACTTAGGACTAGCTGTGCCCGCGCGGCTTCGCTTTCAGTACACTGTTTGGATCGTCATAGAACTTTCGGGAACCTTCTAGAACATTCTCTTTCCAGAACTTTTAAGAAATTTATCGAATGTACAGGAACCTTCTAGACACACCGATACATTCCGCCACTCAGCTTAGAACCTTATAGAACTTTCGGGAATTTTCTAGAACCTTTTCCTTCCAGTACTTTCTAGAGCAGGTTTTTCCGGAACCTTCTAGACTCACCGAAACAGTCGGCGTGCCTATTTTGAAACAATCTGAAGCATTTGCGACCTTCCCATAACAAAAGAATGTGCTAAATAGCACATTTTCGTCACCCACTCCCCCCCATGCACCAAATTCGCATATTTTCGATGTGACACCAAGGGATATCCACCACCATAATCACCGATGGGTGGTTGTGGCTGGTTGTGGAGAAAACTTGGCGGGTAGGGAAACACCGGTTTCTTTTAATATATATACTGATCAGCTCTCATTGCGCAAAAAATCTAGAATACTCTGTTTTGGACGGTTTATGGATACGGGCCTCTTTAATTTTCTTTTCGATGTTTTTACAACCAAGTTGCTCGAGGACTTCCAAGTTTTTCTTCTTCTTCCAATACAAATTGGAAGAAGAAGAAAATTAAAGCAGTTTGGACGTTGTGACCAACCGGTCTCCTTAATCCATGATCATACCATCCCAGCATGGCTTTAAATGAACGATATAAGATATTGAACAAAAATAATTGCTCAATAATTATTATAGTACAAAATTATACATTTTCTTGAAAAATTATTGTAATTAATATCATAATTTAAAATTTAACAAAAAGTTTTTTTACATTTATTTTAATTTAGATAAATCAATTAGAATGTAAAATAAATATCTTTCCAAAATATTTCTAATTCATTAATCTATTTTTTTTTTATATCATAGAACTATAAATTGCAGCTTCGCAATGATAAATATTTTCATGAAAATATGTAAATTATTATAGTTGTCGTAGCAGCTAGAATACAGATATTTTATTTAGAAAAGAAAACAATTCTTGCTGTAATGCCACGCTATCAGTAGGAATATATATTTCAATTAAATCTTACTCTATAATCTTAATGAAAACCATTATCAAGTTCCCGTGTAATCAGAAACTAGTATAATGCGCTCATAAACGTATAGTACACAGTTAACATAAACTAAGATAATCTTTTATGCCCCGCTTAGAGCGCCGCGGTAATTAAAAAAGGTTAATGAGGAATATTGTTTTACTGAATTGGCTTTAAATAAGAACAAAATACAGGTGATAAATCGTGAGCTTTCTGCAAGAAACAATTTATTTAAATAATCTGTTGTTTTTGAAGTTTTCTGTAATTTTAATTTGTACGCTACAATAGACCTAATTACTGTAGCAAAAAAATATAAAAATATGACATAACTTCTAGAAACTAAAACTATAAAATCTCCTAGATGTAGTATGACCTCACTGGGAATCGAACCAGGAACCCCCAGTATTAGATGCTAGTGTTGGGGACAAACTCAACACAAACTTAGACTTAAGATAATATTAACCTTCAGAGATAAGATCAATAGAAAGAGGCATAAAATCAAACCCGTGTGCGTTGTATTTATTTTAACAGTGAAAGTCGATTTGTGAGAAGAAATTTTACTTAGAACCACACCTAAAAATATTTATTCTGAAAACTTAAACATAGGCATTCAATTACAAACATTTTTTTGTATTTTAACTGCTGCTAGTGAGATTCAAATTCATCCGACTAACGAACAGACCATCAAAGATCAGAGGACTGATAATGACGATTTGCCTTACGACAAGCGCGAAGTTGAGACATGGTATGAACATGGGGATTATAAAAGCCAAGAGAAAGCGTTTTCTTCTTTCTTGCGCTGTACTAATTACCTAGGTAGTTTGTTGAGGTCGGCTCTTCTCGTTCTCAGGCTATATCTTCTTCGGTTCTGGGTATCGCTTTCATCCAGGCCTGTTTCTCTGTAATATTTTGGAGCAATGAGTCACTCAGGATTTTTTTGTTTTCCTCTGGATGACTGTCGAAGCTCCATAGACATTGCTTGCTTCACTGTGTGGTCTGGTGGTCTCCGTCTTATTTGCTCATACCATCTCAACTCTCGCACCTACAGTTGGTTATGACCGTGACACCCAGGCGACCACGAATATGTGAACTTTTAATCCTATATTTTAATGTTACTCCTGCTGACCATCTAAGCATTCGCATTTCTGCTGTTTCGAGTTGCCTAAAGTAGGAGATGTACATAGTCCAGCATTCGGAGCAATACATTATCGTGGGTCTAACAACAGTCTGGTATACCTTTCGTTTACGTTTTATAGGCATTTTCGGGTCAAACAAAATTTATGTTACGGATCTAAATTTCATCCATCCCACACCTATTCTATGGTCGACATCCGGTGCATATCCTCCGTCTCTGTGAATGAGTGAGTCCAGATACTTAAATGTGTCACAGTTGGCTAATGTTTCTCCATGCGTTACAGCACGTGTTTTCAAATGGCAAGTACAGATATTCAGTCTTTTTCCCGTTAATTTTGAGGCCATTATTCTCCAGGATCTTTCTCCACCTTTCCAGGCTATTTCGTAAATCTCAATGATTATCTGCTATCAGTACTACATCATCTGCAAAAAAAAATCTTGAGAATACTGTTGATGATCTCATGGGATCAAAATCCATATCGCCGAGATTTTCTCTTAGTCTTGCCAACAGAAATTTACATGTGTCTATCGCGTGGCTTGACGTTGTCGCTCATTTTTCCAGACAAATTTGTAAAAATACACGGTACAAGATACAAGCCCATATAAATATGCATAATTTAGATTAAATTGAATATATAATATATGATTTTAAAGTCATGATTCTAAATAAAAATTTATCTACATTTAATATCATTATATTTTTTAAACACTATTAATGGTGCAGCGTACAAGCACATTATTGAAAGCCAATTAAACTGCCATTGAATATATTACCTTTTAAGTACACTATAAATCGTTATCATGAAGCGTTCTATATAGATTAATTCAACTGTAATAAAAACCAGTAATCTATTCATATATCAAGATTGAAATACACTCCCTACCTACATACCTAAAAAAATTAAGGTTCAATACTATATTGCGTTTTAAGAGAACCTTACCAGTATAAGGCTATTTATTTCAATATGTATATTATAGAGTTTTATTAATAATATTTTCTGATATTTATACATCATATGGCTATGATCCGTTGAGGATTTTGCTTTTTATATCAATATTGTTGTGGAAATTTTTTACAAATTTCCCTCTCGTTGTCACACGCCTTGGGGTTGCTCAATAAAATTCAATCATATATCTGAGTACATTGCAGGAGGCATTCATTGGGCATGTAATTAAATTAAATTGATGTTTCTAATAAGCCTTAATGTTATTTATTTATTTCATCGGTTTTACAACTTTTAGAATCTAGATAACACAGTGTACATGTAAATATATACCCATGCACACTCACGAATAACCATGTATAAAAACATACTTGTAAAAGTGTAAAATATTATTTATATAAACTACTTCTATTCGAAATAAAATTAGCATGATTGTAACATTAGAACACATAGAACCGTGATATATTCGTTATATTACTAACCGTACTTATTTTGTTCACAGACCAAAGCGGCCTCAATAAGTGCAAGAGAAAAGAAACATGGGAAAGGCTAAGAAGACGGCAAAGCAATAATTCTCGACACCCCCAGTACTTCAGAGCCTCTTCCGGAAACGACATTTGGGTGAGAAGAGAAAACGTGACCACTCAAACGATTTCTCCAGAGGACATGGAAGCTCTGGTGTCGGATCACACCTGCAATACGTCATCAAACGAGAATCTTCTCGCGGAAGATTCGTTTAATGACACTTCCATGAGTGAGAATTCGCTGCGCAGGAAAGTGTTTCACAGGAAATACAACGAAGTCAACCAATCGTCGAGTGGGATCGAAAGTTCAGCTAACATGGCTGAAGAAACGGACGACGCGTCAGTATTAGATTCGAGTGTTACTTCCATCCCTTGTGCCTACACCAAGTTCTTGTCCGCGAAACCGATCAGACCGACATGCTTGAAACTGAACATTTCTTACTCACCTACGACAGTGATCGATAGTCCGAATTCGTCCGGGGATTGCTTGGACGATTCGAGGAGTTTTAAAGACTATTTGGGGATGATAATGAATAGGGAGCAGCCATCTCCTTCTTCAGCGTCTCTGAAGATGTCAATAGCCCCAATGCCTACGGATTTAGGAAGCAAGTGCTCTAGTGTGCCGGCTTTGTTAAAGAGGCGAATCGGAGACGGTGGTATGCTGAGACGAGGAGAAACGGACAGCGAGGAATGCGTGAGTATATATTTATGTTCATGCCATTTTATTGTATTTTTCATGAATAGCCTAAATCTATTACTATTGGCTTCTACCGAATTCATAAATATTATTTTAAGAGGTTTTCTATAAGTCGCTATGCTCCACCCTTCAACGGTATTTTTAACCAGGGAATAGCCAAAAATCACAAGGAGTCATGTCGGGATACTAGGAAGCTAGACAAACCATAAAAATGCTAAATTTGGCCAGGAAAGCCAACTCAGGCTAATGTGAAGAATAAACGGGTGCATTATCGTGATGGACCTGCCAACTTACGGCTGCCCACATGGCTGGTCGTATGACACTCTTTTCAACCCTAAATCCTCGGTCAAAATTGAATGTACTCATCCCCAAGTTCTCGTACTATCTTACAACGAACCTGCAAGACCCAAGTCCGCACTTAGTTAATAACACCGTTGATTCAGTTTTTTGAGGGCCTACCAGGATACAATTTGCTGTCCACTGATGTGCGGCCATCTTTTTGAAGTGGTTGTACCACACTCTTGAATCCATGAGATGCTCAGCATTATCTTCGAAAGACTATTGGAACTTTCTTATGTTTTCCACTTGGGTATCGCCAAGCTTTTGGCAAAATGTAATGCAATTTTGTGCTCAAGTCGTTCCATAATTTCACAATAATTTTAAGGAATAATAGAAAATCACGTTAACAACACTTCTCCACTCAGAAGCTGATTGCCAGGGACTGAGACTTTCTACAGGCGGGTAAAAATTCACGCGTGTATTCTATTATGAAGCATACCTACCTCTTTCCATTACGGTTTTGTAATATAATATTAAAATTCATATAATAATATACCCTCGGGTGGAGAGAATGAATTTTTGACGTACCCATATCCTTCATCCAAGTCATTTCAGAACTATCGATCTGACACCGCTCTATTGCGTGATCTTGAATTATGCTAATTTCCTTCTGTTTTGTGTTGCGATCTAAGACATTGTCTATCTCCATTTGTGTTTTCCATATGAATGCCCCTGTGGTATGCAAATACCTTCGCTAACTTCATAATGTATTCAAAATCAAATTCTCACTGCTAGGCACGAGGATTTTGTTTATTTTTTTAAGACATTATTTGAAGTCAGAAAAACAAACATAAATATGATATTATAAATTATTAATTATTACGTATTTGAAATATACGAGTATATAACAATTATAAAAAATATATAACAATTATCATAATCATCAATGGCTCCACAGCCCATTGTAAGCCTTGGCCTCCTCCAACATTCTTCTCCATCTTCCTCTATCTTGACATGTACCCCTCCAATCCCTGATGATTATAGTTTTCAAGTCTTGCTGCACTCCATCCAGCCATTGGAGTTTGGGGCTTTGTGTGGAAAATCTTATTTGGCTTTCTTTCTTCACTCATTCTTTCTACATGCCATTACAGCTTCCCTATTTCGATAATTTGTAAATATTGTAGATCTCCTCGATGTATCGTTTTCTCCAAACTCCGTTTACCTGTACTGTACCAAATATTTTTTTTTCAAATACAAGGAGAAACATTTATCCTTTTTACTCAACACCCAGCATTCAGAGCCATACGATAAATTATACATATGAGATATAATAAATTATTAACAATTATACATACGAGTATTTGAAAATTTTTTTTTTTGTTGTTGTTTATATTTGGTTATTCTGTGTAACGTTGACGTCGTTTCCTTCAGAACAAACTTCGTTAGTTCTATTGTATACACCAATTTTAGTACGCTTATTCGATGAGAGCTTTTAATATGAAGCAAAATTTCATTACGTTCGTAGTCGAAAAGGTATTTTAAATTGCTCATTTACAAAATTTTCATTTTGATAATAATAATTTTTTTAACAATTACGTTAATTTATGTCATCGTGATATTTTTACAGCTTTTATAAAAATTATATTAAGTAGCTTTATTTTATGAAAATGTCAATAAAATAATTTGTTTACATTTTTAAATCGAATCTTTTCTTGTAACTCAATGGTCATCGACGTAAGCACTCTTATATTAATATCATTGAATGATTTGGCAGTAACAGATCGATTTTTTACTCATGGCCCCTGTACAATCAGCCACTGACGAAATTTTTATTAGTATAGTTTTTGTATTACACAAATATTGTTTAATTTTTAAGCCATAATATAAATTCCATCCCAAATATAAATATAAATATAAATATAAATATAAATATAAATATAAA
>JADDOH010017841.1:0-17423 GCA_016648135.1 Agrypnia vestita
ACCAAAATAACAACAAAAAAATTGGGGTATTTTGGATACCTTATTATTTATAAAAACTTATAAGAACTAAAATTTTAACTTGTTTGTAATGCTTGAAATGAATTTAATTTGAGATTTATGCAGTACCTATAGTGAATATTTATTTTTATAGATCAATGACATTGGTCCCCCGAACCCAGTGTGCATTTGTACAATACACTACGAGGGCAGCGGCAGAGCTGGCTGCGGAGAAGACCTTCAACAAGCTGGTAATCCATGGCCGAAGACTCACTATCAAATGGGGCAGATCACAAGGTAAATAATCAACCTTTATTCGTTTAGTCAATCTTTTTAAAATTCATATTGGCGTGAGCAGGACATATTATCTTTATCACTTTGCCGCTATTTGCAAAAAAAAAATAATGAAATAATCAAGATATATTATAGATGTCTCATAGAGACAAAATTATTTTTATGGGAAAGTAGGTATAGAAGTTTTTTATTTGGCTTATGTAAATAAAAAACTTCCATACCTACTTTCCCACAAAAAAGAATAATTTCGTCTCTATAAGACATCTATAATATATTATCTTGATTAATGATGTCCCCTGGGATAAAATCCAGTACTACGTTTTTGAAAAATTTGGACAAACTCAAAATATTCTGAATAATGAAATAATCATAAATTGAAAGAAAAGTAAAATTCATTATACAGGTGTCTCAAAGTAATGACATATGCATAGTAGTGTTACTAGCACACATGAACTACTATGTACGTAAGTATTAGTTCATGTTTGCTAGTAGTAAAAACTTTATAGGTGAATTACTGCCTTGATAATGAGTCGAAAATGTTCAAGCAACCATGACCTATAGTATAAGAGATACGCAATATCAAAGTTTGCATTTTATTTTTAAATATTTCTGACTTATTTTTTACAAATAGTTGAACTATCATTACAGTAACATATCTATTATGAAAAATTCATTTGCTTCAAAACCACTCAAATAAAATGATAAAAACCTCGTAAAAAAAGTATTTTAAATTTTTTCAAGGTTTTTATCATTTTATTCGACGTGTATATATATATATATATATATATATCCTGTAACCTATTGGGCGTCCATCATGGACGAAATTGCATATAATGTGGCGTCCACCTGCTTACGACGTCCGTATATCGGACGTCAGATGGGAGAGTGTTCGCAATGGGCGCGGATTGTCTTTCTGATGCCATAAATGTAAAAAAAAAAAAAAAAAATTGGACGTCAATTCGCTCCCAGTTTGGCTATTCTCAGTATATCTGTAGTTCTGCAAATTTTCGTTACAAAAAATAGCAGCGCTGTCGGCATTATTCCGAACATTCATTGCTAGCCGTGTGTGACGTCCAACTGCGCGTCGAGCGAAAGTTTGAAATGCGACGTTGCCACTTGCTGGATGCTTTGACTTCATTTAATTTTTATATTCACGATTTATGAGAACTCGTACGCATTCACTTGAATGAAGAAGTGGAGTCCGCTTTTGTACTCCATTTAATTCGTGGCGTCTGATTATTTGACGCAAAAACTTTGGATCGATTTTTAACCCTTTTCTCGTGATCCAAACGAGCTGAAATTTTGCACGCAGACTCGTGGGGACGTTCAAGAAGATCTATCAAATTTTCGTTAAAAAAATTTAATGATTATAGTATAATTTTGGATTTTTAGATATTTTAATAGTTTTTTAACATTGGAATCATTACATAAATGTTTGATTACTACCGTCGGCGGCGGCCCGATAACGTCGCGGAATATTTTCTAAATTTGCATTACTATATATAATTATATTTATTATTCATTATATTAATTACTATGTATAATTATATTAATTACGATATATAATTATATTAATTACTATATATAATTACTATAGTATAATAGGTACTTCACTATGAATTTCAAAAATTTATGACAATTGGTTAACAGAGATAGAGAATTTTGACATAGATATTTGTCTAGACATGTTTCATTTTCAGTCAATCAATTATTTAATTACATGATGGTAAACTTAATTTACAAAGAAAGGGAGTAAAATAAAAACATGGTTTTTATGGGTTACTTTTTTTAAGCTAAATATCTAAAAAAAATAATCAGAAGTTTAAAATTGAAATAAAATAAAATTAATCCCAGGACTTGAAGATAAGATTGCAGCATTATTTTATTAAATGTTTTAGTCGATCGGTATCTACTTATATCTATAGTCGATATGAATTAAGGTGTAATTGAGTACTTAACAGGTGAATGATTTTTATTATGAAGGGCTAATTGCCATGTTACCTTTGATACATGTATAGTAAAAGTCCGTTAATTAGAACAACGATATTTCGTGCTTTGTATTTATTGCCGATTTTGAGGATCCAAAAATAACTTTTCCCTATAAATTCTACCTTTAATTCTAAAATACGTGAAATGCGTACATCGTATCAATTATTGACGTATTATATATGTATAGTATATAGACACGTTATTCCCATACTAGCCGGCTTTCATATTTATGTAGCAAATATTCCATTGAAGTATACAACAAATCACATAATCACGTAAAAATCAGGTAATTTGAAGTCACGGTGCCTAAAATAACATACTCATTCTTACAATAGTGTACGATACTCTGTTCCTTTTTCCCCGGGACTTTTTTTTCGGCGTACACGCAGTGTTTGTGAAATAAGTGTGTTGTAAATATAATTTAGCAACTATTTCAAAACACGAATCTTCACTACATTCCTGGCTTTGTAGATGGGTAAGTATACACTAGGAAATGCAATCTCGCGAAATCAATAATATCAATCTCGCATACAATCAATTAAATTTTAATAATTATTTTAATTTCAAAAGTTATAAAATGGTACCTACTTGCTTTTTGCTATACTTACTTGTTGTTAAAGATAAATAAAAAGGAAAATAATTTTAATATCACTGTATTTCAAAGGGTAATTAAAGTTTTTTAAGAAATAATCAACATAATAAGCAATACGTATAAAAGAGGGGGCGACCGCGGAAAACGTGGCATGACCAGATCAACCAGATACTGGAAGATGGTCCCGTTAGAAGGCTCAACAACCGGCGAGCTTGCATGCGAAGATGTATGAATGTGGCTGAGGCGAGATTTGTATGTCAGGACAGAAGAGTGTGGCGCTCTATCCTCTCTGCCTACCCCCAGGGGAAACAGCGTGATGGTAAGTAAGTAAGTAATCATAATCAACATCAACAATGAAGTTACTTTAAAAAAATAATATGTTTGACTTTTATGCTTGCTTTTGAAAGTAACTTCGTAAGAAGCACTGATGCTGCATCATTGAGTTGTCTCATATGAGAGGCTGTACCTAGGTATAATATGTTCCGCACTGGGAAAGAATTCGGCCGCATTTTGTCGTACACTCACACATATTTCCGATCGCGGAGGGATATATGCGATGTATCGATAGCCCGCACATGCAAATTGCGTCTTTAAGATAAACACCGCTAAAACACAAATCGTTTGAGGATGTCGCGAGTCTTATTTCATTATTGCAAAAGAAGTCGATTATTATTTCGGATGGACACGTGCAAGTTAGCTCCATTTAAATAATAAATGTGAATATAATTTTGTGGCTCGGACTAAAACAAAAGCCTTTTAATCCTGTAGGTCGTATGAGACGTGCGGCCCTTTTTTATGACTAAATTATACTTTTATCCAGTAGCTAAAATTTTAACAGCTCAAGTCTATTTTTAGACCTCATGTTTTAGCGGATGTATAAATACAAGTAGGTACATTCGCAGAGTGATCATCGTTGCCGAGTGGTTTGCTTGTTTTACAAAAAATAAGTCAGAAATATTGAAAAAAAAAATGCAAACTTTGATGTCACATATCTCCATAACTATTGATATTAGGTCATAATAGCTTGAATATTTTCGACTCATAATCAAGGCAGGAATATAGTCCTGCGAGGTTATTAATGTTTTACAAAATAATTGATAAAATCAACATGTTTCAAAGCCTATGGCCCCTTCGTCAGGATGGAATATACCTACCCATAAAAAATAAAAATAATAAAATTGATTGAATCTGTAATCCACATATATGGTTTCGGGACCAGTAAATATTAGAAAACTAAAAAAACTTGTTGATTCTCTGCCAAAACGTGTTGAAGAAGTTATAAAATCCAAAGGAGGACATATTTCCTATTAAAACAATTTAAATTGTATTCTTTTCTCTGCTTTCTTCAACTACCTATAACTAATAAATGTTGTGTTTTTTTTCAAATTATCGCTTGTGTTCACATTAATTCGCACAGTACTGTATGTTCAATATTATCTTCGACGGATTACCAAGTAGATAGCTACTGAAAAATAGTAGGCTTTTTTATTTTAATTTCGATTAGTTATTCGTCATATCACACAAATTTGAATGCGCGAGTTTGATTTTAGGTAATTTTTGTGCCTCATCTGCATTTTTTTCAATATTGTTTTTTTTTTCAATAAGTTATCTTCAGGGTCTCCATTCTTATAAACTGGGATTACTAATGTTTGTTTATATATTGTAGGGAATATACCACACCGAAGGCTTGTTTTATTATGTGTGCAATTGGGATGTTTATAATAGAGCTTGATTGTTTTAGTAAATCAGTTGTTACGTTGTCGTATCCTGGCGATGATCCTCCTTTTAAATTCATAATAATTTTTTTTATTTCATCTGGGTTGGTTAATTGGAATGTTGTGAGTTTATCACATTCCGATATCTGTAGATTATTTATTGGAAGAGAAAAATTGTTGTTGGGTATTTTTTTCGCCAAGTTTAGTCCCACATTAATGAAAAAATTATTGAAGATATTTGCGCATTTTTCTGGGTGTTCTTGAACATTTATAATATTATTGTCAAATTTTATAGTTTTTATTTTATTTTTATTAACATTTTTTTTCGGTTATTTCGTTAATTGTTGACCAAAGTTTTTTGGTGTCGAAATTAGAAACTTCCACCTTTTTTATGAAATATTCCTCTTTGGTTTTTTTTTATTAGTGATGTCAATTTATTTCTGTATTTTTTATAATATCTCCTTAAGCCTTCATCATTGGGGTATTTTATTGTTGATTTAAAAATATCATATTTATTACGTATTGAAACTACTAAGCCGTGAGTAATCCATGGTTTTATTTTACGGAACTTAGATTTGTGGTTATATATTTTTAGAATTTTGGATGAATTTATATATTTTTGAATAATTTTTTGAAAGTTTATAGAACATATTTCTGGATCTTCTAAGTTTAGTACTGATAACCAATTTTCTGTTGCTAATTTGTCACAAAATAATTTTAAATTAAAAGTAGTTTTTTTTGTATACCTTTTTTATCAGCTATGTGCGGGTGAGTATTTTGTTTATAATGCGTAAATATGCAGGAGTAATGGTCAGTTATACAAGTTTGCCATATGATGGTCATAATGTTGTCGAGTTCATTTGAGTTTGTTAGCATAATATGATCTATTGCAGAAGGTTTTTGGTGCGGTACAATTCTAGTATAATTATTTATGCACGATTTATAGTTCAACTCTGCAAGCATATTGAGATACTCATTTTTAGTTTTATCATGGCAGTCATCTGCAATATTTATGTTTATATCGCCCGTTAAAATAGTAAAATTGTTTTTAGAGTTTATTAATAATTGGTATAATTCTTCAATAAAAAAATTTGTGTCAGAATTTGGAGATCTGTAAATGCCGATTATGCGATAAAGGATTTTATTTTTATTTTTTCGAATATATTCATACGTGAACAAACTTCCTAATGTAGGTGTGAGGAAATCAGATTACCACATAAAATTAATTCTGCATGATATTTGACCTCCATACACAGAGTGTAACAGAACTAGGTAATCCACAATACTTTACAGGTGGATTCCTGCTATGATTATGAGTGAAAAATGTTCAAGCAACTATGACCTAATATCAATAGTTATGGAGATATGCGACATTAAAGTTTGCATTTTTTTTCAATTTTCTGGCTTATTTTTTTACAAAACGTTGAAGTATCATTACAGTAACTTATATCGATTACATAAAAAACATTCGTTTCAATAAAAGTTTAATAAAATAACAAAAACCCTGCAAAATATTGGAATGTTTCCCCATTAGATTGGAAGATTTTTATTATACTATTTGACTTGTATTAAAGGTAATGAATTTTTCATATTAGATATAAGTTACTGTAATGATATTCCAACGTTTTGCAAAAATATTTTTTTTGACTCATAATCATAGCAGGAATCTACCTGTAAAATATTGTGGACCAGTTCTGTTACATTCTATATACCTACATTATCAAATGTGCGTGATTATAACCCTAATATATATCTAGTCTAGATATATTATATTATCAATGATTATGTTTACTTGCAAATGTAAAATCTACCTCATTAAACGTGCGATATCTGATCTGTATATTTGTTTTATTTACCTACATGATACCTGAAAAAACAATAAAAATTTCCAAGTATTTATTACAGTAGGTAGATAAAAAATCCCGATATATTATGTCCACTGTACTCTTTTGTCTTCCTGTCCTTTATGTACCTAGTAAATAATTAGGCACAGCTCATATGTGAGGTTGTCTGTTTGATAATTGATACGTAAGAGGAGAATGCAGTATTTTATTAGAGATTGAAAGGAAGGTACATTTTGCTGAAGTTAAATGTGTGTAAAAAATAACGAGGAAATCTGCCGATTTCAATATTTGTATTTTGGAAATTTGCAGTAGTACCATACTTTATCTAAATATTAGAATAATAGTTTTTGTGTAAATGTGTAAATTTATATCAAAGTGAAAAAATAGTAGTAGAAAAAATAGAACATGCGTGACATATGTGACGATAAGTTTCGTCACAGGTAAAATATTCAAAATTGAAATAAATAAAATATACCTTCAAAGTAAAAGAAGTTCACTTGACAAAGAATATACTGGGCTTACATCCGGTCAAAACTCGACATTTCAATTCTTAACCTTTTCTTTGAATTTTTATTGAATAAAATAACTTTAATTTCTATATTTTGTACAATTTACAGCCATTTCAATTCTTAACCTTTACTTTGAATTTTTATTGAATAAACTAACCTTAGTTTCAGCATAACAAAAATTGTGTTCCGTTATTTCCTCGACAGCAGTACCACGACCCAAAGTAGAGAAATTCTAGTGAACTCGATGCAACCAGAGATCTCATAGAGTAACGCTCCCGATTGAGCTCAGGGTGAGAACATTACCCATTCTGCTCCATTCCCTTCTTCCAAATTCTTGCCGCGAGGCTGCCGGAACGTGTCAGTAGAGGTCCGAAGCTGTAAATCAGCTTCGAGAAGTTCCATCGGAACGGGCGTCTCCGTGCACGCAACCTTCGCGGTACAAGAAGAACGGAAGTGGGAAAGCAGAGATAGAAGGACGGTAAACATACCGGCCCGAAGAGGAAACATTTCAAATAATTTCTGATTTCTGAAATAATATTATTATCAAATGCACTAAATGATACGTGCAAGTATTTCGCCCGCTACACGTACTAGTGACCCGGTAGCGGCATCCCCAGAGAGCATAAAATAATAAATCTTCCTTCGGCATCCCGCACAAAAAGTGTAATTGGTAAAAGCGGCAACGTCGCGCGTCGCACTGTTTACGAGGAGTTGCGATAGTTAGGAAAATGTAAATAAAATTATGTATATCATGGGACGCCCGATAATTGATAAAGTGGATTGGAGTCCAAATTGATTACACTACGCTTGTTAATATACAATATTTGTATATCAATAAAATGTAAAAATTTCAGAAAAATAAGTTGTAAAGGACTTATAGTATTGCCTTAGTGACTAATATTCGATGTAAAAATAAGTGAAATTTTAGTGGAACTGGTGGACGTCACAATAATGCAAAATAAAAGGACGCACAATAGGTAGCGTGATGTATATATATATATATATATATATATGTGTGTGTATCTATATATATATATATGTATGTATGTATGTATGTGTGTATATATATATATATATATATATGTACAGACATATTGTGTGAACCTCACTCAATTTTATCATTTCAGATGCCTATTGTCAGTACAATCAAGGATCTATTTGTTCCGCGCGCTCGTAAACCTAAAGATACCAGCAAGATGAAATCTTTCAAAGTGAAAACTGCGCTGAAAAGGCATTTGGAGACAGTTGCATCCTTGGGAGAAAATGATGAGAAAAATATTGATGCAGATCACAAATCTTAATTCTCTCATTCATATATTTTAAATTGCAATTTACTAGAGAATTATGTCTTCCCCAAAACTGCAATGTATTTTGCTACGCATATAGTTTTCTAAATTTTAACCTGTTAACCGGGCGAGTCCCTTTTTAATTATGCAACATATAACGGGCGCAAACTTTTTCACTAGGACGTGTCAGTACGTCACGCCCGGTGGGCGTAATCTCATATTTTTTTTTATAAATGAAAAAAAAGACAACGAAATATATATTTTTCGTTTATTTATATATATAAAGTACAAAGAAAAAACAAAATTACAAACAAATAGAAAAGAATACCAACAAAAAAATGGATCCCCGATAATGCTTTCATTCATTTTGATGGATACTTATAAAAATTTATTCTTTTTTTACCTATTTTTTTATTTCCAACCTTTTTAGGTTGGAAATATAAAAAATATAAGTAAATAATATATAAAACGAAAATAGGTAAATATAAGTACATATCCGTCACTGCTCACCCAGAACCATTCTCAAAAGCGAAATGATACTGATTCCCTCCGTGTCTTGAATTCATGTCGAGACATGTATGGATGACCTAATTAATACCTTTGTTGTTCAAAAATATACATTCTGCCCGTTCCAGGGTGCAACATATAATTCAAGGACATATTCATACGTCCTACCCGAACCCAATATGGTTTACGTTTGACGTATTTATACATCCCACCCGGTTAACAGGTTAAATGGCTAGTGAATTCAATTCTATTCCTTATTGAGGCTGTTCTATTCTTTATTTAGCCACAGGTTTAGTTCGTGTTAAGCATACATGCATATGTACATATATAATTTAATACACATAGTTTCTTTTATTAGTAAAATCTGATTGCTTTGTGAATATAAAAAGAATGAGAATTATTTTGTATGAAGAAAAACTGTATAATCAAAAAAAAAGTTTGAGTAGAGAAGTTCCATTTGTGATGAGGAAGCTGCTTCCTCATTTGACATTCTTTATTTCATAGTGAAGAAGTAATGTAATGTTGTTTGCCTTTTCCTGTTTCTAATGTAAAAAGTGATCAATCTTTTAAAAAATCATTACATATGCATTTTTACTCCCTTTCTTTTAACTCATAGCGTCTGTGGTTTGTTGTCTGCGGAAAAAACTTTGGATCGATTTTTAACTCTTTTACCGTGATCCGATCGAGCTGAAACTTTGCAGGCAGACTCGTGGCGATGATAAAAATAATCTAACAAATTTTCGTTTAAAAAATGTAATAACTATTTTGGATTTTTCAAAATTTTAATGGTTTTTTCAAATTGGAATCAATACAAATGAGTAATGACCCTGACGCGTGCAGTAGGCGCGAAACCTGATTCAATGAGAAAGGGAGTATAATAAAAACTTGTTTTTTTTTTGGGTTAGTTTTTGTATTCTTAGGGTTATTAACCATTCATTGATCATTGGAATATCTGATAATTGTACAATTCTTTTGATTTGTTTCTATTTTATTACTTAGAACCTCTTTCTAGGTTATGTGATAATGATATGAATTAAGTTATGTTATAAAATAAATTCTTCATTTGAGCTCCATATTTTTTTTGTTTCCGATTCCGATGACAAGCAATTTTATCCAGGAATTGATCTGATATTTGACAGAATCTGGCACATGTAGGTATTATTCATTTGTTTACAAAAAGGAAAAAACCTTAACTTTTACGCCAGAACATTTCTCATTTTTTATGTAACAATATTTAAATGATATTTTTTTTATTTTAAAATAATTTTATTATTTTTACAAACTATACCAATAACAAACATAAATATCCCCAAAATTTTAAAATTAAATAATAAATTAAAATTAACACACTCAATGCTTTAAAATAAATTATTGTAAATACTGATTTGTAAAACAACATATTTTACATCTAGCTGGCACATGAATTAACATGCCATTGCAATACTGGTCAAAAATGCTAAAATATTTTTAATAAAATAAAGTGTATTGAGATTCACTAAAATTTAGAAATTCGATGTAGAAAAAATTCATCCATTATTGATTGTACAAATATATTCCGATTTGTAATAAAATGTAAAATATAAATGCAAATTCTGTTTTGTATGTAAAGAATTACTTATTACAATTTTATAAAATAAACTGGCACTGCATAAGTTTGGTTCCTATTAATATCAGATTACAAAATAAAGGTACATCTAACTCTGGTAACAAAAACAACAATAAAATAAACGGGATATTCAATACTTATCGCTAATATAAAATAAAAATTGGTGTCAGATTCAGGTCATGCAGTCATTTTTAAAAAACTAATGCCACCAATATTCAAATCATTATATACATTATATGTATCGTACCATATCCGTACCTAATAAAGCGATATATATATTGGTCGATATAATTTTTAATTATTCATTTATAATCACTTACATACCTATTTAAATATTGTCAAAAAATATAAAATACATGCATTTTATATGTTTAGTATACATACATATGTATACAAAATATTGAAAGTAATTTTTAAGCTTAAATATGTATATATATTGTTGGCTTATTTTTATAACGATCTGAAGATAAAAACTTTATTCTCTTAGTATATATCTTATAAATTAGTCTTCAATGTTCCTCCTGGGTGACAAATTTGAAAATTTTGATTCTTAAACAAAGATTTACGTGGTTTTGTGTATGTACAAGTAAGCCAATGATATAAGTAAATATGTACACCCAGCTCTTTTTTTTTTTTTTTTACACAATTTTGAAATAGCTCGGTACACAAAAAAAGAACCAGTACTATTATATTTTTGCACAAATTATTTGTTTTAACGTGATTCCCAGAATTAATTTACAATTAAAAAGACATTTTTCATCTCGCTCAACTGGGAACACATCTTCACTTTTTTATATATTGTATATATTTTTTAAAAGGTAATTTTTATTCATTTTTTTGGAACATATATGCCGTGTAAAAAAAATTAGGTATATATACTACATATTATTATGTGTATTGTGATTGTGATATATTTTATAATAAATGTTATTACTTAATTATCTCATTATCAATTATTATTGTAATATTAAGTAAAACATTGATTGTCATACTTGTTGAGGAATATTAAGTACATTATGTGTTCAGCACAGGCAAAACTGTTTGTACCTATATACAGTTGTGCTTTTTTTTAATGGCTAAAATGTATATTATAAAAAAACATGTAATAAATTTAATTAAAGCCTTTCGACTGCTATTGCAATGCCCATCCCGCCTCCTATACACAGAGATGCGATACCTTTACGGCCGCCGGTTCTTTCCAGCGCATGGAGCAAAGTTACTAAAACACGACATCCTGCAAAGTAAAGTTATTAGGAAAAAATGTCATTTCGCAAATTATATTTTAAAACCATACTACATGTGACATATACAGTAAAACCTTGTTAATTCGAATTTCAATATACAAAAAATAATTTTAAATTGTGATATGATTGCGAAATTCGTAAAAAATCATAAAACGTTTAAAATAAGTCGTTAATTTTGTGAAAATCTGCATTTTTCCATATTTCAAATCCAAAGGCCGCGACATTTCTATTACTAAAGTACACGATATTGACATATTTGTTCTCACTAGCAAAAAAAAATATTTTTTCAATTTCATAAAATTAAAAAAAATATTGAATCATGTGAACTAAAATGTATTGATTTATGGCACAAGAGGCTAAAAATTATTACGAATTACTGGGGTTTTCGAATTATCGGGGTTAATCTACTATGAAATTAACATTTTGGGACTCGACAGATTTAAAAATTTTGAAGTAGGGTGAATTTCGAATTATCGGGGTTTGAATTAAGGGAGTTTTATTATACACAGATGCATATGGATAGTGGCTTTTGCATATATGTATACACCACATGTAGTAATCAACAATATGGTTGATTGAAGTTTCTTACTAAAAGAATTTTACTATTCTTAAATTGTTACTAAAAAAAATCATTTTAATCCTCCTCTCTCTACGTAAAAACTTTTGTCTCGCAATATTTACATAAGAAAAACAATGCATTTTGAACACGGAAAAATACTTTCCAATCATTTTCAGCAAAAAGCTTCAGAAAAATACTGGTTAAAATTTTTTGTGGCTGAATTTAAAAATTACCAAACCTACAATTAAACGGTTGAATGAATGGGTTAAAGTTGTTACAAAATTTACACCTTGAAAAAATATTAAATTATTAGAATTTTTATACCTGAAGCACCAATGGGATGGCCAAGAGCTACAGCCCCTCCATAAATATTAACCTTTTCAGTATCAACCCCAAGTTCTCTCGCTACAGCTAATGATTGAACTGCAAAAGCCTCGTTTAACTCGTATAAATCAACTTCGTCCAACTTCCAACCGGCCTTTGATGCCTGTGAATGAGCATGAAAAACATGAAAAATATTTGCATATACAAAGTGTCATAGCTAGTAACAAAAACTTAAGGTGGATTCATGCCTTGGTAATGAGTCAAAAATGTTCAAGCAAACATGAACTAATATCAATAGTTAAGAGAGATATGCAATATCAAAGTTTGAATTTTTTTTTCTAAATTATTATATATTACATGGCTGAAGCCAGTGTCATGCCCACTGAGCTACAATGAATGCTTACCACTGCTCTGACAGCGGGAATGGGTCCAATACCCATAATAAGCGGGTCAACACCAACTTGGGCTATCGCCTTTATTGAAGCTAAAGCAATCAGTCCTTTGGCTTCAGCAATTTTGGAGTTCATCAATACAACAGCAGCCGCTCCATCATTCACTCCGGAAGCATTTCCAGGTGTAACCGTACCCTCCTGCAAAAAAACAGCATCTTTTATATAGCATTTTCACACACCGTTAGATCTTATTTTGAATATGTAGAATTAAATTCATTACATTTGGAAGATCTACACTATTTTAAGAATAATATATGTACTTGTTTAGATACATATACGTATTTTCCACTGAAAAGCAAATTAAGAGAAAAGTATCTACTTATTTTCATTAAGGTGAGTGGAAAACTATCAACATAATAAAATAAATATGTATTTAGTTATACAATCTTGAATGTCGTGAAGAGATAAGAAAACTAAACACATGTAGAATTATTCCTATTCGGGTCAATTAATAATAAACAAAATGACAGTTTAAAATGCAAATGAACTACAATCCCAAACAATGTGCACATGATTTATATTAGGTGGATGATGGGGAGACGGAAGATTCATGCAGTCAACATATAACGCGCTTGGCATAGAAAACTAAATTGAAGACTAAAACATCATTATCTTAATAAGCAAGATGAATTTATTAGATAAAAGGGGAGTTAAGGGTCAGTGGCAGAATCCACTGTTATAATTAATTAAAGAATCAGTCGATCATCAAACAAAAGTTTAATAACCTCTTCAATGCCAAGCATTAGCAACCAAAGCTTAAAAATATTCTCAGGTTTTCACAGAAATATATTGCGATACAATACCTACTAAAAATAAATAATGTGTGTTTGCAAAATTAATAATAATCCTTTAGGGGCGAGGTTTCATTTTCGTTTTTATAATGATGTAATAACATATTTTACACATTCGTGGGCATTTAAATAATTATTTTTTTCCAAATAGTTTATTATAAAAAAGATATTTTTTAAAAATTAAGCTCTTTCATTCTAAAGAGAAACTTTACACATGTTTTTATTTACATACTAGATGCATCAAAAAAAAATTAGGTACATAAAATTTTTATATCATTGTATCTCCAAAAAAGAGACTAACTCTTGTGTCTGGAGAGGGAGTTTCACTTTTATATATATATATATATATTTATTTTTTTTAGTACATAAATATATAAAGAAGAAAATAAAATAAAAGTAAGTATAGATATTAAATATTTTTAACACACAGTAAAACTCCGTTAATTTGAAATTCCCCATAATTCGAAATTTATAAATAAAAAAGTCCCAAAATGTTGATTTCATAGTAAATTAACCCCAATAATTCGAAAACCACGGTAATTTGAAATAATTTTTAGCTCCTTACACCATAAATCAATATGTTTTAGGTCACATTATTAAAAAAAAATTGAAATTTGATGAAATTGAAAAAAAAAAGATTTTTTTGCAAGTGAGAATAACAAATATTTCAATATCATGTAAGTTAGTATTTTGGTAAAAGGAATGTCACAATCTTTGTACTAGCATAATAAATATTACGTTTTCAAAATGATTTCTTGACGTTTCTCAGAAAATTGATTAATTTTCTCATGGGTTTTGCAATTGCGTCACAATTTTTTTTGTTATTGCGCCTTGAATTTCGAATTAACGAGGTTCTACTATATACTTACACCAAAGATAAACTTCAATATCTTTTGATGTCTATTATTTATCCACTGTAACCATAAATCATCAGTGCGTAACATTATATGTATATATATTATAATAGCAACAATTGTTCCAACTAAAACTATTATCGCCAGACTTGTATAGTAAAATTAGTAACATACCTGTCGCCTTTGACAACATATATTGATGGTTCACAAACAATAGCAATGAAGCTTTTATTTTCATTACACGTAGCCAATGAAGTTTTCATTTTCGTAACATAAAGCTTACATAGTTTTAAAATAAATAATTATGGAATTGATTAAGGGTGAATATTTTTTAAATAATTTTCAATTACACTGTATTGCAAATTTAAACAAAATGCAAACATGATACTACATCACGTTAGTATCCTTACTTTTTTTAACATAGCTATGGTAATGGTAATGAATGGAATAGCACAATGAGAATTTTATATAAAACATGTACGAATTTTTATCTAGAATTCATTATGTATTTGAATAACATCCTACATTTTTGACATGACATGCAAGAAATAAAAGTATTGAATTACCTTATCAAAACACGGTCTCAGTTTAGCTAATGTTTCCGCTGTTGTCCCATGCTTCGGAAATTCATCTTCAGATACTGTAATCAATCCCTTTCGGGAAGGAATCATTACAGGAATAATTTCTTTCACAAAGTATCCAGCCTTCTGTGCATTTTCTGTTTTGTTTTGGGATTTGGCTGCAAATTCATCTTGGTCCAGTCTTGAAATATTGTATTTCTTTTGAATATTTTCAGCTAAAAACAAAATTTTAATTGTTTCAATTTTCAGAAAAAAAAATACTGTTAACGTAACGGGGTCTCTAAGCCGCTCAGTAGCTTTGGGTTTAACTGCGTGGACACCTCTAAAGTGGTGGTAGTTTCGTCACGTGCAAAATTATTAAGTACGATCGATTTGAAATTCCGGAGTGGCCTCGGTACCGCACGTCGGTACTTACATAAGTTTTTTGATAAAAATATTTTTTTCAAAATTCATATATTTTTAAGATTATCAAGATTTTTTTCAAAAATGGTCATGCCTAGCACATTGGGATCAAGACGGGGCCCACCCAAAAAGACCGAGATTGATGACCAACTACTCTGAAATAAATTTCAACACTTTGGTTGAATTATACCTTGAAAAGGAAGATGCTACGAAGCAGATAATATCGGAAATAATTTTCGCTCAGAACAAAGCAATCATAACACTGATACCAGTACTTACGTTACAAAAAAACCAAATCAGTAGTTAAAGGAAGTCTACATATGTAATTGTAGCTGAATGTGTGACTTTGTAAAGTGCCAAATGCCAAGAGCTAGAAAAGCATAATACTGTGCAGGTCAAAGTGAGATAATTCTCGGACATCTTTCAACTTAATAGATGTGTGATCTTCATCATGACCGCTTAGTGTCAATTCAAAGTAACTAAAAAAAAATTTATTTGTTTATACGGTACTAAAACAATTTTATTTACATTAATTTGTTTGTAGAATTTATGCTAAGTGTGTGAATTTATAGACTTTTTGTACCCATATTTAATTCATAAAATTACAATATGTCTTATGATTGTGTATTTTTCTTACTTTTTCTACATACCTATGTTTTTGGAGCAACACCAAACTGACGCTAAGCAACCAATCATAAAATGTGATCAGACATGATTTTCTACTATTACACGTCATTGCATATGTGCTCGTATTTGAAATCATACTACCATCTATGAACAACACATCTTATAATCTATAAATAAAAATAAATTTTGAAAAATAACATAATTAAAAGATAAATTATGAAAAAATGAAATATTTATTTTGCCATCATACTGTGTTCTTTTGAAATAAATTTTACTTGATAGCTTTTTATTAAAATACATGGTTAGCGCCACTACATTACAAAAAAAATTCTTAAAGATACATAACTAAGGTTTTTATAACTAAGTATTTTTTTTATCACATTACCACTATAAATTTTTATACTTTTTCTTTTCTTTCGACTTGTCGTACTAAGTATTGCCTTACCCAAGGATAATGATTATAAAATAAAATACTGAACTTACATTGGGGTTTTGTTTGTTTTATTTCAGATTTCGATAGATTTTACAGCCGAAGATACAAAAACAATGTAATATAATATCAATAAACTGAATAAAAAACCCATCTGAGCATTATTGCGAGCCCGGATACGTGGTGATGATGGTGATGACTCAATGAGGCATGGTGATTTGAATACAAATTTAGAGTGAACCAAGATTTATTGAAGAGATAACTTTCCAAAATCATAATCTACGAATCAAAGTCTTTCATGCGATACATGATTCGCAATAAATGTGAAATGTGAGGTAACCGAAAACAAGACTCACGCACTACCAACGGACACTAAGAACTTTTATGTGAATTTATTCAAAGAATTATGTCATTTTTTAAAAAGTCTTTACTTCAAACTATTGCAAAATAATAAAAATATAAAATAATCAACAAATTAGGCACCTTTATCAGCAATTACTTCAATAAACAATAAAAAAACCATCGCACACCTTTCGCACCGATCATTCGTTCAGTAAGAATACGTGCAAAGGGATTTTGAACTTTAATCCATAATATATAATAGATAAATGGAAAAAAATGCACGCGGCCATACAAGAGCGGATCCGCGCTGCGGCAGTTTACGGAGGTAGCGCGGATCCGCGCTCCGGCATACCAAAGGTTAAATATAATAGAATACAATAACCAGTATCTAACTTAAATAATAGCTTAGTTTAAGTTTTTTTAATGATTTTCTTCAATATATTATTATTATAAATATATATCTCATATATGAAAATCA
>JADDOH010017842.1:0-36208 GCA_016648135.1 Agrypnia vestita
GATACCTATAGATGAAAATTCAGTAATAAAATTTATATTAACCGCAACTATTGGAAGTTTCCAGTTTTGAAGAGGGGTATGCTCTACATTGTCCACGATGGCGTGCCTCGATCAACCAACAACACCCTGTCTCCAGCAGTCTAATTTCTCATCAAGATAGGGATAATATAAAAAAAAAAATCCAATAAACATAACATTTTTTATATTTATAAAAATCTACAAAGTACTTAAATAATTGTTTTATCCGACACTTGTTTGAAACCAAATTTTCAATAAACAGTTTAGATTTCACATGAGCGCTGACTTGTAACTTTTTAATGTGGGACATCGGTAGGTATAATGTGCATGCATTGTTAATAAATGAAAAACATATTTATACATTTTAAAACTAATAAACATATTTTGATTCTGAGAAAATAATAACCTTAAGAAATATGTATATGTATTTAGGGAAGGTTTGGTGTCCGATGGAATAAAAGAGCGAATGATTGTTTGTTTGTTTCTTCCCAGAGATGTACTCCAGGACCAAGTGAAGATGTACAGGTTACAGTTATATAAGAAACAAAGAAATAGATGACGCGTGCAGATGTGCCTGATGTGACGGCAGGCACTCAACCAGGGCCGTCACGTGGGTGAGGCGACCAGGGGGGCGCCACGGCAAAAAAAAATCTGAAGGTTTTTCTATAGATTATACAAATATACTATCCGTCATACAGTCACAGTCACTTAGTTATATAACACAATCATGTTTTTTTGTATGAGTCTTCTGAGAAAGTTCAGTCGTCACTCGTCACCTGAAGAAATCTTTAAGAGAGAAGTTTTAGTGGATAATGTTACGAACTCACTTAAGTTCAATCTCGCCTCAGGGCACTACAAAACACGCGACGGCCCTGCACTCAACTGGTGTAGTGCCTTGTAAGTCCTTAGCTTGACCCCTTCGTTCTCCTATGTTTACGTTGCAGAGATTTTTATCGTTTTAAAGTTCAAAAAATTTTAATAACTGTTGAACTTAGCTAATACAACTGATGTGTACAACTATGGTACAGATTTTCAAGTTGTGAAATTTAATTATCAATTAATGCACATTATTATGGAACTCAAATTTTAATTTAATTTTTACTCATTATTTACCGCACCCATTCTAATCAGCAACTCATTTCACATTAATTCTGCAATATTATTTATTACTCAACACTATTTAAAATGTCCCTACATTAAGCATGTCATTTAGTCATAGACCCCTTGAATAAAATTCTTCATTTTGATATAGGTATATGAATGAGCTTTTCATTTTGTAAAATTTTAAGGAAAAATGAAACTTCTCTATTTCATTATAATATTAGATATAGAAAAAATATATAAAAAAAAATTACGCTCGCTATCAATGATGAGGACAGACATCATCCAGAGGCAAAAAGGAAATACAACAATTTGATTCATTCAATGATAAGATACTAGTTCTACACATATCTTTCTCTTGTTCTTCTACAGACAGATTTAATAGATACTTTATTTAAAAAATAAATGCCCAAGCAAAAACATTTGTGCCATGAATAAATGAAATGGATACTAACTGTGATGGCTATTTTAAATTATGATCTTATTGAATATGGGCATTCTTACTATTCGATAGTACAGACCAAATTTTAAATCTGCTTTTACTTATTCCAAAAAAGCCACTTTACCATCTGTAATTTTAAGTGTTTCCTGAATATGTCGGATGGATATTGGGGTTGATTCCCCAGGGTCTGAATATTACAGACTCCAGTAGGAACAATCAGAAAATATTGAACAGTGAGTCGATCATCTGTATTGGTAAGTTAAGGTAAGTATACGGGATTCAATTAGCTTCGTCGAAATCTGGGATATAGGATATTTAGGAACTGTGATTCCTGTAACTAATGTACTTTGATAAATCAAGCTAGTCCCCTTTCCTTAACCCATAAACTGAACTGGCATTTAAGTAAAAAATGTGGACACTTCCATATTTATAATATTTTTAACCTCTACAAACATCTAAATTTTACTGTCTAACCTGAGGATAATACATTTCTCTCGAAGATCGTGTTACCAGTAGACAACGAAGAAGGGATGGTTATAAGTTATAACATTACTAAGCATAATAACATTATATTTAGCTGCAAAGAGATAACTAAGCATAATAACAATATATTTAACTGCAAGGAGATAAAGTGACTTTTGAAAAGACCATTAAATCAAATAGAAACTATGTACATAATTCCTAAATAAGTAATATCTATATTAAATTTTATGTATTAGTTTTATGGGAAAAAGTACCAAGGGGGACATTCCACGAACCCAGTCATAGTTAGGTAAATATCAAGTATATTTTATATGCCTACACGTGATCAACGAATAATTTTCGAAAGTCGCCGGGGCGAGCTTGCATTTATCTACCTACGCGGACGAATACGATTCCGCCGCCTAGAGATGACGTTTTAATGCGCCGCCTTGTGTGGTGTAGAAGGCTGATTCGTCCAATGTCGTCCAATAGTATTTCTCCATCTGTCTCAGAAATATCGTTGAACTATTCGACACTACATACTCTTGCTATCTCTTTTATTTCCTAGCAACGTTTCCTTTTTGCCTGAGGACGTCGGTGAAACTGTGAAATAAACGCTGATATAGTTATTTGATAAATGTTGAACCTCCATTGCTCTGTCTCGATCTTTTTCAAAGGCAAGTAGAGATAGAATGATATCATATTGTCGTCAGAAATTGATACGATTGCAATTGTCACACCGCCTCAGACAAAATTATTCGTGGCTTGTCTGTCTCTGGGTGCGGGCGGTGCGTATCAAAATGAACAGTTTAATCTTTGCGTTTGTCACTTTTGTGGCAATTTGTGCCGTTAACTCCGAAGTGTATTTTGAAGAAAACTTCTCCGATGGTAAGTTTAATGAATAAAGCGTATTTTTGCCCAGTAATTTTTAGAACTTTGTATGTTACGTTTGCCGGCGTACGCCTCTTCGAGTGATCGATTTTACTTTTGCTGTAGAGTGTTCAGTTTTCGTAAATTAATTGTATTTATATTTGCAGATTCGTGGGAAAAGAATTGGGTGTACAGTGAACACCCCGGAAAGGAATTCGGAAAGTTTGTTTTGACGGCTGGCAAATTCTATAACGATGCGGAAGCGGATAAAGGTAAGTTAATACTGGGATCCTATTTATTATATCATCACATGGCCATAACCCCATCGAGTTCGCATTCGTCGCCTGTTTTACAGATTATTCTTTTTTTTGGCAGGTCTAAAGACATCTCAGGATGCTCGTTTCTATGCCTTGTCTAAGAAGTTTGAACCGTTCTCCAATGTCGGTAAAGACTTGGTGGTGCAGTTCTCTGTGAAGCACGAGCAGGATATTGACTGCGGCGGTGGGTATGTGAAGGTGTTCGACTGCAAACTGGAGCAGAAGGATATGCACGGAGAGACTCCTTACGAGATCATGTTCGGGCCTGATATCTGCGGACCCGGCACCAAGAAAGTCCATGTCATCTTCAGCTACAAAGGAAAGAATCTCTTGATCAACAAAGATATTAGGTGTAAGGACGATGTATACACACATCTGTACACGCTGATCGTGAAACCCGATAACACCTATGAAGTCCTTATCGACAATGAGAAAGTAGAATCTGGATCTCTAGAAGCTGACTGGGATTTCTTGGCCCCTAAGAAGATCAAGGTACATCTATTATTATACCATCTTATCTAATATTTTCGTTTGTCTATTTATTGAAGAATGATAAATAATGTTATTCCACATTTAATATTTATACACATAGCAAAATATTAATCATTTTAGCATTAGTCAAAAATGTTCTCAGCTGCTCAGAATCTTCTGTGTAATTTTCTGGGATATTCTGCCGTGTATATCTGACCTCTCTGAGCTGATCAGCTCTAATGATGGACCCTGTAATGGGATCTGAAATGTCGGCCAGGGAAATCAGACACTGCAAAATATCCCGGAAAACTACACACAAAAGGTTTGCATTAGTCATTTATCATTTGTCAAATCACTGAGTTAGTGTGTTCTTAGTTTCAATAAACAATCTAATCATTATTCACCAAATTCCTATGGGCATCTGTAGACATGGCAGTGTGCCAAGTGCAGTTTGCATCAATATGATTTATAATCTTTTGTTAAAAGTAGTTTTTTACAAAAATGGGTTGTTTGATTGGTGGAAAATGCAAAAATCGATGGTTTAACGAAAGATAAAAGCTATAAACCAAGTTGATGCAACCTGCCCTAAGTGGATGTTTTTCAGCTCAGTGTTTAAGATGACCCATGTTTAAAAACAAACCACTAATCGACAGTCCCTATCTAAGGCATCTACAATAAAGCAATTTTACAGGAATACTGCTTGAAGTTTTGCTTCACATACAAATTAGCGCATTTATCCACTTTAATGTCAGTTTTTTTACTCTAAAAAAAAGTAGTTTTTTTTAATTTTCTATTGCATTTTCTATGTATTGGTACAAAAATACTTTATTAACAGATGTCCGAGTTCTCGTAGGGACCGTCAATATGTGAAATTCCAATAAACAGATCGCTTCACTCTGGAAAGTGCGATGTTTATTTCAATGCATAATATCCATATATTCAATCATACATTGCGTGCCAGACACGGCGGTAAATATTTCAATATGACTATTCGTAGCATGTCAAACAGCATTCATTATTTTTGCTTTAACATCTGTATTAGAAGGCAATATGAGAATTACTTAGTAACTAAAACCGAGGAACATGGACTACTCGGTCGCCGGGGGAGTGATTTTTAATATTTTGTACCCTAATCCAGGATCCCGAAGCGAAGAAGCCAGAAGATTGGGATGACCGTGCGACTGTGCCCGACCCAGATGACACCAAGCCCGAGGACTGGGACAAACCTGAGCACATACCCGATCCAGATGCCACCAAGCCAGAAGATTGGGATGATGAGATGGATGGTGAGTGGGAACCGCCCATGATCGACAATCCTGACTACAAGGGAGAATGGAGCCCCAAGCAGGTTAGTCTAATTCCAATCAGTCTCAATCCAATTATCAGATAATTGGCGAAATTATGAATTTTATATGTAGGTTTCTCACTCATGAATGTAGTTGAATTTTATTATTAATAAAATCAGTTTGCTGATGTTAAAATCAGTCCTGCAGAATATGGTATCAAAGACTTCATAAATATCTATTTGTACTCAAACAATTTTTCATGACTTATTGGTGCTCTTTAAATAAAAAATTTAAACTTTATTTTTAAAAAATTAACTGTTGCCTCCTGAACATATAAATATTCTATTTTTCACCCTTAACTTTATCACATTTTAAATGGGCATCTAATTTAATTAATTTATGTGTCTACTTTATCAAAAATACTTACTTGATTTTAATTAGACAAATGTTAGTACTATTTTGTATATCATCGCTTCAGTAGCTAATTTTTAGGCAAGAAACAATAGATAAACTATCTCAAAATAATTATCTTCATGTTAAGTTATGTTTTTTTATTATTAGAAAAATTGTTTAAAAATAATAATTCTAATAAATCAATGTATTTGTCTACCATTAGAAGTTATAAGATGTATATGAATTTCATATTTATATTTTGAAATGATCAAAGCTAGAGATGAAACGGTATCTATCCGGAAGCTATCCAGTATCCGGCCTATTTTTACTATCCGGCCGGATACCGGATAGTACCTCAATTGCAAAAATTTCGCAAAATTTTTGCCAGTAAACTGATAAACGAAGATACTTGCAAGCAAATAAAAACCACACAATCATAAAAAAATTGTGTATTATTTATTTAATCAACAAATTGATTAGTATCCAAAATTAACCAATGGCAAATTAAGACAGATGAACTATCTTTGCAATGGAAATATTGTTACCCATGAAGCCATGTATTCACTAGGGGACAAATCGCGAAACATTCCGCTCGACATGTCGCATCAACATCTACGCTCATGTTTCGGGGACAATGACGCGGTCATTTGACGTGTACACACCGGGACTCACATATCTTGTCGCGGAAATGTCATCCGATGAGATTATGGATGACAGCTGCGGTATCTCATTTGGCGAAAACGGGGTTCCGCGCAATTCGAAATGTTTTTTTGGGTCGCAATTTCAAATTAACGAGGTTTTACTGTAGTAAATTGAATATTATTAAAAACAAGGTCCTTTTTGCAAATAATTATTGTTTTCCAGACGTCGCGGAAATATATCGCCCTATGAGGTTATGATGATAGCCGCGTATCTGTTTATGTTAATGAGTTTATCAAAAAGTAAGAGGAGAAAAAAGAGGAGAATGCGAAATTATTTACTGCAAAGAGAAAGAAGGACGGACATTCTATGCGATCTTCGATCGATACAGCTCGACGAGTTCGAGAACGATTTCGTTTCCCCGCATTGTCATCTTGACAGATGCAGCGCATGCGTATTCACTTGTTTACATACCACGTGGTACTGACGCTCCGCGGAATGTTGCAGTGAGTACGCTCGGGTATCGTGCGCATGGCAACGTTGCCACGGCACGTAGAAATGCCGCGCTATGTTGTGCGCGAGGTCGCGGAACAGTGCACGACGTTGCAACGTCACGTAGACTATGCCGCGCGTGCTGTTGAGGGACAATTTGTCCCCTAGTGAATACATGGCTTGATACTCAAAATTGTGCATTTGCATTTTTCGTATAGTTTTCACTTATCTATCTTCCATTTGCTAACAATTTTTCTGTTTATAGATTGATAACCCAGCCTACAAGGGAGTGTGGGTGCACCCCGAGATTGACAACCCAGAGTACGCTGCTGATGACAAACTGTACCTGAGAAAGGAGATCTGCAGTGTGGGTCTGGATTTGTGGCAGGTGAAAGCCGGCACCATCTTTGATAATTTCCTCATCACGGATGATGTGGAAGCTGCCAAGGCTGTGGGAGATAAAATTAAAAAGACTCAGGTAGGTAAAAATTGTAAGCTTAAAATGATTGTTGTAATTCACCACAAATAAAGGTAAAAATTGTAAGCTTATAATAATTGTTGTAATTCACCACAATATGTGTAGTATAGATATGAGGGCATTATGTTATTTCTAAATATGGCAAATGTGATGGCATTATGCTCTTTTGTTTATAAAAAATTAATTTAATTTTACTAAATCATTCTGACAATATTATGTCATCTTTGTAACCCCTTTTTTTTCTATGCGTGTTTCATTCACTATTAAAAATATACAGTTGCCAAATATCATTGCCCCAATAATTGACACCTTAATATTGAAAAATTGTTACTACATATAGGGTTTACCAGAGCTAGCAGCATAAGCTTGGCAGGAAGATTTCTGACTGTTGTGAGTCTAAAATGTTCAGGCAACCATGGCCTAATATCAATAGTTATGGGGATATGCAATATCAAAGTTTGCATTTTTTTTCAATATTTCTTACTTATTTTTGCAAAAATTTGAACTATCATTACAGTAACTTATGTCGATTATGAAAAATGCATTTGCTTTAAAACAAGTCGAATAAAATGATAAAAACCTTGCGAAAATTGAGAAAAGTTATTTTTTTTTACAAGGTTTTTATCATTTTATTTAAGTTGTATTGAAGCAAATGAATTTTTCATAATCAATTAAGTTACTGTAATGATAGTTCAACTTTTTGCAAAAAATAAAATATTGAAAAATAAATGCAAACTTTGATATTGAATATCTCCATAACTATTGATATTAGGTCATGGTTGCTTGAACATTTTAGACTCATAACATAGTCAGGAATCTGCCGGCCAAGTTTCTACTACTAGCTCTGGTACACCCGTATATGGTTAAACAAAATCTTATTTATTTTTTAGATTCAAATTTAAAATGTTGATTACTGGAACAGTGATAACTACATTAATATATGACATTGAAATGAAATTCATAAATTCATGTTGATTATGATTTATCTTATATTTGTATACACTACTACTATATAAAATAATAATATAATGATAGTGACACATGCTTAGTGAGAAATCAAATAAAATTTTATTTTACATCTTTTTAATCATAATCATTGTGAATTTATTTATCAAGATTTACTATGCTGGGATGTACACTCGGCTCAAGTTTCTTCACATTCTGTTAGCTTACAATTCCATCAAAATGTCATAAAACATGTGACAAATAGCTTGAAGAATGCTGTAAAATGCAATTGTATTTATAATTAATAACAATCCACGATTTTTGGAAAATACCCGTCACTGCGGCACGTACTGCCACTTTTTCACATTCACTTTGCTTAAATGTCGATGACATGTTCGAGCCAAATTTAAATGATCCTTGCTGGGATTTTTCATTCTAAGTGAGAAAGCCGCCCTCTGACTCTAGTACCTCATTGAATCTCGCCCTAAAGCGCGCTATTTTCAACGGATCGCGGTTCAAAGCCATAAACTCTGCCTCGATAGCGGCCCGGAGGGAGTTGACATTAAGGTGCCTAGACTTATTGGTTTGTCCTTCAACTATGCCCTACATATAATAGTCCAGAGGGCTTAGGTCGGGACTGTTTGTTTTTTTTTTTAACCATACGCAGGAGGATTTTTAACCATACACAAGAAGCATGACTTTTATTAAACTTATTTGGGAAAAAATATCAGAATTAAATATTTATCTGGCAGAATATTATGAAATAATAAAATCTGAATAAAATATTAATTATTGTGCTTGGGATATTACGAGATATATATCTTATTTCAGTTTCTTTTCAAAATATATGCTTAGGAAAAGTCATGCTTTTTGTTTCCCCCGCCTGCATCCCCTTGACATATTTTAGATGCAAATCTGTACCATTTGACCAATCAGACTCAAATTTTGGAATCTTATTCTTAAGTTTTCAGCGGATAACATGTGCGACATTTCCCCCTATTCTTTTAACCTTTCCCCTTCCCTGATATATTTTTGGTGCATATCTATACCGTTTGACCGATCGGACACAAAATTGGGAAACTTATTCTTTAGGACCGGGCGGGTAATATATGAGACATTTCCCCCCAATTATTTTACCCCTTCTCTTCCCCTTGATATATTTTCAATGCAAATCTGAACTGTTCAAGCAATCGGACTCAAATATTGGAGACTTATTCTTTAGGACCCGGTGGGTAACATACGTGACATTTCCCCCCCCTATTCTTTTACCCTTTTCCCTCCCCCTGATACATTTTCGATGCAAATCTATACCGTTCGAATCAAACCTTTGTTTACACTCACAAATTTGTTTTAAACTTAATCCTTAACCCGTGCAACGCCGGGTATGAACAGCTAGTTCCTAATATAATGTATTTTTTAGGAAGGGGAGAAGACAATGAAGGAAGAACAGGATGCAGCGGAGAAGGCATCAGAAGCAGAAAAGGATACCGGTGACTCACAACCGTCAGAAGATGATGAAGATCTGGATGATGAGGAAAGTGAAGAATTCAACAATCTGCCATCATCTGATGTATGTATAATATTAATCTTTGAAATATTTAACAAATGTTTTATTTGAATACTAGCCGTGAAAATACACCCATAAAAAATCACAGAACATGAAATGGTTCACGTCTTTGCCAAGCCCTAGTATATATAGTATATTTTTGACAGTTCATAGAGAGGTTGCTAATTGCGTGTAATTTCATATTTTTTTTGCTGTAAATTTGGCCTATATTACGGACATTACTGGATGTTATGGGCAGACAGACAACAAAATTATTATGTTCCATACGTATTGCTAATTCTAATTTGAGTTCATATATGTTTTTTTTATAATCGATTATTCTTTTCATCACTTTCTGGCAGTTTTTGGAGAATGAGGATGGATGTGATTTATTTCTACATTTTTATAGATATAAAAGTTAGACATTGGGTCAATATCAAATAAATGTAATGACTTTAAAGAATTTATAAGTTTGATTTTGCAATAATTTGCAATATTGAAATTACTTATTCTTGTTATGTACACATGAGCAAAATAAGCTCAGGAGCATATGAGTGGTGGTCACACGAATTTAGTGTAATATGTATTTCAAATTATAAAGTTATTCTCTCATAAATGTATGGGTTATACAGGTGTCTTGTAGCTGGCGCTAGAAACTTTTTCTACAGGGGGTCCTCCTTCATTAAATTTTGAATGGAAAATGTTCTTTACACTTTGCATTTTTTATATTTCTGATTTTCGTTTTGTAAAAATAGTATCATGAAAGTGATTTATATTGAATAGGTATTAAAAATTCATTTGCTTTGATAAAGGTCAAATAAAATTATTAGAGTGTTGCAGAAATATAAAAAATATTGTTTGTAATTTTATTTAACTTAAATTAAAGAAAATGATTTTTAAATGTTTCAAATAAGTTACTGCAGTGTTAGTTTAATGTTTTACTGAAAATAAGTCGGAAATATTAAGAAAAAAATGAAAACTTTGACGTTGCTCATCTCAGTAACCGTTGACATTTCTCCAAAAGGGTAAAGAATATTTTCTATTCAAAATTGTATGAAGAAGGTTATTTAGAATTTAGTTTATATTATGATATTTTAAATTGATACTATATGCGTTACAATTTTAGGACGTGGAGGAACATGACGAGCTGTAAGCTGTAGCTGGAGGTGTTTGAGAGACTGAAGAATTCTTTATTGTGATTGCACAAGCCTACCAGCCAAGCGGGACCCGGACAGTGTGGGATATTGACATTTTCCTTTTTTATGTTTTCTCAGTGTGTTTGTGCCGTGTATAATATTTTTACTACAAATCAATAGAAGAATTTCTCACTTTTATACTCGCGATGGTACAGTTATAAGTGCGCTTCACTTTTTGTGTTCTGCTGCTGCACTCGTGACCACTCTGTTTCATTTTCGCAATCGGAGTTCACTTTCGGAGTATTTGAAAAATTTGTGATTTTACTTATATTGTATATGAAGAATTGTATATATGCTATTGGCAAAGAAACATCTTTTTCGACTGTTTTTTTCGCCATTGTACTAATTACATCATTCTTTTAGTCATAATTAATAAGTTTCATCTATAAGCGTCACAATTTATTTCTCTATACATTATCAACACAGTTTACGCTTTTGTTAATGTTAATCAATTTTTTTATGACTGAATTTCTGTACCAAGTTTGCAACTGTTAAAAGTGAAAAATAAAAAATAAAATAGAATTTGTGTTTTCCCATCTGTCACTTCCTGGACTGCGGAATAATTTATAACCACAAGAGTTCTTCTAACTAAAAATTCTTTTCAGAGTTCTTTAAAAAAATAAGTCAATGAAAATATAGAAGGATGGTTCCTGATGCAGGCAATAAGTTCTCAATTATTTTGCCCCACACTGGAATGGAATCACTTCCTTGAAATACAGGCATGTCAGAGAAGTGATTTCTCACTCATAGCTTGTAACTAGAAACAAAAACACAAGCAGTTACGGAGATATGCAACATCAAAATTTTAATTTTATATAAGGCTTATTTTCTGTGAAACGTTGAACTTTCACTTGCGTCTTGCAGAAATTTGAAAAACATTTTTTTTGTAAGGTTTTTGTCATTTTATTAGGAGGGGAATCTACTTTAGGATGCCAAAAAAATAAGTGAATTTTAAGATTTTTTAAAATAAAATATAAAGCGGATCTTTCTAAAACCTTAGGGATAGTTTATTACACCTTTCAACAATATAAATTCTTTTTTCATTAAAATAAAATATGTTGACCTAACATATTTTAGACTTTAATATTGTGCCTTGTAACTGGAGTTGTTAATTGGGGCCCCCAATTTTTGTTTAAAACAAAAAAAACAGCCGATGAACTAAAAATGTAGAAAATTTCACCATCA
Source organism: Agrypnia vestita (assembly GCA_016648135.1). Taxonomy (NCBI): domain Eukaryota; kingdom Metazoa; phylum Arthropoda; class Insecta; order Trichoptera; family Phryganeidae; genus Agrypnia; species Agrypnia vestita. The sequence continues at coordinate 11,842 of JADDOH010017842.1, forward strand.
TCATCACTCTTGGCACTATAACCCCTGGTGGGTCTTGGCCTCCTCAAGAGTCTTCCTCCACTCATCTCGGTTTAGTTCTCTCCAGTTCCGAAGCTCCAAGGCAGAAATGTCTTTGAGGATGTTGTCACTCCATCTTAGTTTTGGCCTTCCTAAGCTCCTTGAGTTCAGCAGGGACTTTGGTGCTTGATGCTCGGACATTCTCTCCACATGACCCAGCTACCGAAGTCTCCGCAGTTTTTTAATTTTTGTGACGTATAGCTCCTTAAACAGAGTATTGAGCTCATTGTTCTAACATCTGTGTCAAAGTTCATTTTCTAAAACCGGTCCGAAGATACGCCTCAAAACTTTCCTTTCAAAAATGTCCTCATTCCTCTTAGTACCCACGTCTCAGCTGCGTACGTGAGCACTGGCCTAGTAAGCGTTTTGTACACTAATTAATATCTTGATGTTCCTGGACAGCATTCTAGATTTCATCTGCTTTTGAAGGTGGAAAAAACAGCGATTTGCGCTCACTGTGTGCTTCTGGATCTCTGTAGTATTATTATTGTTTGTTATCGGGGAGCCTAGGTGTGTAAATCTTGGTACCGTTTCAAAATTTTGACTTCCACATGAGAGAATTGGGATTTGTTGGGTGCACGCAGAAAATTTATAAAATTGTAACAATTATGGGATTTTAAAAAAGGTTTCGATTATCCCTCCAAGAATTTGACAATTTATGACGACAAAAAATTTTTTACTTATTATTTTTAGTTCAGATAGAATGTATTTGTCCATAACAAAAGTTAATCTCCTGTAAGAGATCCATAACAACAAGCCTTTCTTTTCCTCATAAAATTAATTTTGTTGCACTAATTTAAGTACATATACATACGTACATGCCAGGGGCGTACAGTGGGAACAAGAAGCATGACTTTTATTTTACCATATATTTGGGAAAAAAAATCGATATTAAATATTTGTCTGGCAGAATATGGAATATTAAAATCTGAATAATTTGTTAATTATTGTGATTGGAATATTATGAGATATATGTATCTCTTATTCCAGTTTCTTTTCAAAATATACGCTTATGAAAAAAATGCTTCTTGTTCCCACTGCATGTCCCTGGTACACGCTGTACGAGCCTTGTGCTACGGATCCGGTACCATTCTTGTTTCGTTTGTATGATTCATCACTCAGTTCGTTTTACCTATCGAGAAATATTTTGCATTGTTGACTAATGTTTATTTTGCAACAATTGTATTATTTGTTAAATGCTATTACATAAACATATACTATGTTGTAGACATCTGCAGCAATTTTTAGAAATATTAAACTGAAATTAAATTCAACGCACCGGAGTCTGATGCGAAATCGTAGAATTAAAACTCTCATTAATGTAGAAGCGTTCTGTAAATTCTATAAATTGTGTTGGATGGACATGTACATTTTAACAGGACTGATTTCTATATAACCCTGTAGGCTGGTAAACTGGCCTAAACAATCAATACATGTACCCCAAAGGCCTCGACATCTACCATCATTACCCTATGGGCCGGTATAGCAGCACAAGGAAAAAAATAGTGGGTTGATGATTTTTCTCATGCTGAGACTAGCAAGTGTAAGTGGGGGCAGCGGAGGGAGTAATACTCCAGGGCAGTGGAGGGAGTGTGTGTTGGAATGGCGGCGCACGGAATGAACTATTTGTGTCTGCGCGCAGTGTGATTGAGTTGTGTTTTCTCATCTCATCTGCTAACTTTACATATTGAATTTTATATATATTCTGATATTTTTATGTGGATATTTTTAGTTCGTCAGGTATACTTATTCTTGAAATATTGCACATTGCATTTTTTGTATAAAACATTTTATTTATTATTTATTTTTCATGCCGAAGCGTAACGGATTACCAAAACAATCTACAACAATGGAAGATAAAAAGAAATGCAAACAGAAAAAACACAATTGACAAAATATTAATAAAAAAATCCTATTTTTACTGAAATTCCTTTTTATTGTCAAATATTCTTTTTTAATAGTAAATTCCTCAGGCTCACGGTCAGATCGCTGAATAAACATGTAAGTCCCATTTGAACTATGTTACATCAAAATGTGTCATATACAGAGTGTTTCATAGCTAGTAGCAAAAACTCTACAGGCCTTGACAATGAGGCGAAAATGTTCGACAAGCATGACCTTAATATCAATAGTTATGGAGAAATGCAATATCAAAGTTTTAATTTTTTTCAATATTTCTGACTTATTTTTTGCAAAAAGAAGAACTATCATTACAGTATCTTTTATCGATTATGAAAAATTCATTTGATTCAATACAACTCAGACAAAAAGACAAAAACCTTGTAAAAAAATTCTATTTTCAATTTTTGCTAGATCGACGAGTGCCAATCAAGATTCAACAGTTCAAGTTCGCCAGATTCCATTTGTTGGAAAAAAAGAAATATATACTGATGTGCCAGGAAGAGAGCCCATAGACTTCTTTGTTGCAATTACAAACACCAACTTCTACAAAATAATATTCAATCATGTCGTTGGTATAAAGAGGAAGGCTTATTGTCCTTCAATATATGAAAAGCTACAACCCTAAACACGGCTTCCATATTAGGACATATAATGTAATATTTCTAAAAATAATTATTTACGGTTATTCTACAAACACTGAATCGGGTAAATAAGATCATACTCATAAAGTGGTCAAGAAACTTATAAAGGGGAAAACGGTAATCGGGCGTAATTTATAATGGTATGGATAAACTCAAAGTATTCCTTTGACAAAACATTTACTTTATGAAAAAGTATATATCACTGACATGCTGCGATTAAATATGAAGAAAAAAAAATCGGAAAAGTTTTAGGCCAGTATACAAATCAAGGGATATGTGTAACAAAATGGAAGGATCCGCTAGAAATTCTCACAATATCTTCGATAGGATTCGATGGGCAAACAACTAATTGCCACGACACTAGTCAACAGAACTGCATGCAGTTAAAAGTGGCCTTCCTTTTCTTTGCAGCGTTTTCTTTCTACAACTCTATCTCCGCTTTAGGAGTGCTTTCTATTTTACCCACCAAGTCGCTTGCTGTAGTTATACCATCACTTCATAGTGGTTCTTGTGCATTTTTATCTCAAAACAATCTCTGACACAGATTTGAGTACATTGTTGGTGTAGTGGTCATGACGCTTGCCTAGTAATCTGGTGCCCCATTCCAGGACACCAGCAAGTTAGTCCTATTTTCATGGTGCAGGCTTAATTTAAGAATAGTAAGAATGTTGATGCAACACGTATTCCATGTTCGCATCTGTATTTTTACTCCCTTTCTTTTAACTCATAGCGTAGGATGCGGTTTGTTGTCTGCCGGAAAAACTTTGGATCTATTTTTAACCATTTTCCCGTGATCCAATCGAGCTGAAACTTTGCAGGCAGACTCGTGGCGATGATAAAAATGATCTAACAAATTTTTGTTTAAGAAAAGTGAATAATAATTTTAATGGTTTTTTCATACAACTGAGTAATGACCCCGACGTATGCAGTAGATACGAAACCTAATTCAATGAGAAAGGGAGTATAATAAAAACTTGGTTTTTATGGGTTAGTTTTTTTTTTAAATAAACTACCTATATATAATCCTCCCATGAGTTTGTTTCTAGAGTGTATATTATAGATATCTCACAGAGACGAAACTGTATTAATTATGGGAAAGTAGGTATAGAAGTCATTTGGGTGTACACAGGACTTATGACCTGTCTATATACCTGTGGTATATTCTATCATGGGTGGAAATGGCGAATGTTACAATTGTGTAAAGTGATCACTTAAGCCAACCATAAAAAGACAGGTCATAAGTCCTGTGGTACACCCAAATGACTTCTATACCTACTTTCCCATAATTAATACAGTTTCGTCTCTGTGAGATATCTATAATATACACTAATTGATTAATAATGTCTCTGTGACATAAATCCAGCACTGTTCTGAAAGATTTGAACAAACTCAAAATATTCTGAATTGTTTCTAGAGTATTTATTACTCACAGCTTTCGTAGACCGCTACTCTCTTCGCCATCTCAGAGGTTCAAACTTCGTTACAAGCCCCCAAAATGGGGTTTGATATTTATTTCGCTTGTTGTATGTCAAACGTCAGTCCACTGACTGGTAATATTCCCTTGCAGCACTAAAAATGGAATAAATGGTCCTAATTGATGCCTTCTGTTTGTTGAAATTCTCGAGATAAATTGTTGTAGATGTATATGGTAAATGGCGACAAACATTCTCCAAATTTCTATTTGGAGAAGGTTTGTTCTATTTAAAGAACGTTTGTCGAATCCAATGGTGCTCAAAAATTTTATTTGATATTTATGCATATTTAGTATTTGTAATAATTTTCTAAGTAATTTTATCATATATATATATATATATATATATATATATATGTATTGCACTCACCATCTCATGGTTTAGTTAAAAATGTATTACTGTAGAAACTCTACAATCTCTCTACTCTCTAAAAACTATAAAAAAAATTGTTTCTGCCGGGACTAGGAAATATAAACTTTCGTTTCCCGAGAAAATGCGCTACCTTGTCAATCATTTAATTTTACTATGAGTTTAAAATTTATATTTAAATCTTTAAATGAGCATATCGAGGATAGAAAGCCAAAAGGGCGTTAGCGATTATTTTTAACTTTACAGGAGAGCATAATAAAGTTGTGCCAATGTGATTTCGTCAATGTTTCTTTCATTAATAAACGATTTCCATATTTGTTAATCCAAAACACGTATGGAAATACTTTAGTAATAAAAAATATTGACAAAACATTATTTTGCTCTCCTGTAAAGTTTGAAATAATCATTAACGCTCGTTTAGCTTTCTACCCTCGATATTATTTCCAATTAAAATGTATACAATTATTATTACGTACCTAATTAACACATTACTGCGTTTTCCATCAATCAAAAACAACCCGTTTTCGCATCCAAGCTTTTTCTCAACTTTTATCTAACAACCGGCCCTCAACTTCTCAACTTTTATCTAACATTTAGCATGTGGAATGTAATGGGATCTATACTCGGCGCCTCCGAAATCCTTTTTGTTCCAAAAGTTTTGGAGGTTTTAGAGGCCGAACCCGGTACCGGTGAAAATAAAACATTATTTAAAAAATGTGAAAGAATATAATAATTTTCGTTAGAACTTTTACTGGGCAACTCGCTAAATAAGCGTTCTACATTAAAAAATAATGTATTGTCATAATATTTGGCATTATTTACGAAAATCCCCACCCCTTTTAAGCCTTTCTAAATTTGGACGCATGCGCGTTGGCAAAGTGCAGCATATCCTCTTTATGGATACCATTGCTCTGTGCTGCTGTTCCTTTTTATAAGTAAATTTTATTAGAAATGATTATTCGAAGAAACACACGTCCGCACTTTCTAATTGGGCGTAGGGACTCGATATTTTAAACAATACTTTGCGTTTTTTATTTGGGTATAGGTACCTACTTAACATATTTATGTGGATTCCTAGACACGTAAGATTTTGAATTCAATTAAAAAAACTTAAAAGTATTATGAACTTTTCCTTGCAAAAAATCATGTACCGCACTTATTTACTCGGAAATTCAACAAAAAATTAGGATACGTCTTGTGGTTCGAAGAGCGTTTTAGGCCCGGTCGTTTCAAGTTGGATCAAAGTAAGCGTTCGTTTAAAGCATAGATTTTTGCGTTCTCCGCAAACCAGACGATCCGTTTTCGTAAATATCTATGCTTTAAACGAACGCTTACTTTAATCCAACTTGAAACAACCGGCCCTTATAGTCCGAACTTTTATTCATGATACGTTGCAAATCAGAAGTAACATCAAAAGGATTCCTATAAAAATAAATCGGGGAATCTCGTGAAAATGAATGGGGGATTCCCCATTTTTATTATTAAAATGGTGTTTTTTTAATAAAAATTAATCTAGATATGGTATCCTCATGGGAAATGTGAACACTATTTAATTTTTATTTTATATTTATTGATGCAATATACCTAATTCATGCATATAAACTTTTTAGATTAAAAACGAATAAGTGACAGAATCCTGTACCACACAATGTCAAATAAATAGTGATATCGAATACTACTTTCACGAATACGAATACGAATATCAAGCCTACTTATTATTCAGCGTATACGAATACGAATAATTTAACAGGGTAATAAATAATACATCACGGTTCTTTTTTACTAAGAGATTTAATAATTAAAATTTACTACCGGCAAATTTTTGTTCAAAAAGCACAAAATTTATTTTTTATCCGTTTGTACATTCCCAGCCATCGAAAATAAATATGACTTTTTTCACGCTTATGAGAGGTCATGTTATTAGATTTAATTTGAAATTATTTTATAAGATTTAACACGTTTACACACAACGGAAATAAAAATTTATTTTATTTCCGTGCTTTTTTAGACAATAATCTATCTCTGTGCCAAATTTCATCCAGATCCGTTCTGTCGTTCTGGCGTGATTGAGTAACAAACATTCATCCACCCATCTAAACTTTCACATTTATAAATATTAAATAAGTAGGGTTTAAATAAGAAATGGAAAAGTATCAACAACTAACTAACTAACCATCACGCCGTTTCCCTGCAGGGGTAGGCAGAGAGGATTGAACGCCACACTCTTCTATCCTGGCACACCACTTTTGCTTCGGCCACATTCGTACATCTTCTCATACACATTCTACGATTGTTGCGGCTTTTAACAGGGCCATCCTCAAATACTTGTAGTACCTGATCGTGCCAGGTCTTTCGCGGACGCCCTCTATTCCTGTTGCCTTCAACATTCGCCTCATATATTTTCTTAACCATCCTTTCCTCGTTCATACGTTCCACATGACCAAACCATCTCAGCACTCCTTTCTTTATTCTATATACCACACTACAGCCAGCATTGCATTCACTTCTAATTTGTTCATTCCTCACTCTATCGACCAAAGATTTTCCACACAAGCGTCTTAGTGACCGCATTTCAACCGCATTCAGTCTACTTTCATTCCTCTTTTGCCAATTCCAGGCTTCACTTCCATACATAAGGGTTGGCACTAGAACGCCATTATGTACCGCTAGTCTTGCTTCTTTTGACAGATTCTTATTGGCCATAATTGCATTTAGTGCACCATTAACTTTGTTTCCCGCAGTTACTCTCCTCTCAACAATATGATTTAATAAAATAAAATAGTCAAGTTTAATATATAATATTCTATAACAACTATCCAGAACTACGTTGTGCCGCTTAATTAATTAAAAAACACACAATAAATAAACACTTACACGCGTTTTCTTGATGGCGATCTGACCTGTTATTGGGCAAAAGCGCACGAAATTTAACCGAGTTTCGGCCGAACTTCGGGTTCGGCACATATTTAAACCAAACATTCGGCCGAATTCGACATTCGGCAGAACCCACATTCGGTGCATCACTAATTATTTGATTGCTGGAAAACGCAAAAATCTATGCTTTAAACGAAAGATTACAAGTTAAACCAACTTGACATAACCTGCCCTGAGGATTCCAAATTATTATTATTAAATATTAAAATGTTATTTCTTTCTATTTTTACTCCCTTTCTTGTAACTCGTAGTGTCTACTTGCTTGTCTGTCGAAAAACCTTTGGATCAATTTTTAATCCTTTTCCCGTAATTCAATCGAGCTGAAACTTTGCAGACAGACTCGTGGCGACGATAAAAATGATCTAACAAATTTTCGTTTAAAAAAAAGTAATAATTATAGTATAATTTTGGATTATTCGAAATTTTTTATTACTCCCTTTCGTAGCGTCGCCCGACACAAGCCCAACGCGTGGGGTAAAACCTGTTTCAACTAGTAAATGAGAAAGGGAGTATAATAAAAACTTGGTTTTTATGGGTTCGTTTTTTCAAATTAAATGAGGCAATTCTCTATATTCTTGAAACAAATTTATCATAACATCTATTTTTATTATATTTATAAAAATAAACTTTAAAATGTTTTTAATTAACACAAGATTTACTGGCATTGTTGGTCTTGTGGTTAGGACTCGCCTCGTGATCCAAAGGTCGCGGGTTCGAAACTCACTCCAGACAAGCAAGTTAGTCCTATAGCACAAGCATTTAGCTTAGTTTGAAAATAGTAAGAATATTGATGTGAAATGTATTCCATGTTCGCATCTCTATATAAAAAAAATGTATACCTACTTTTTACTGAAATACGTTATTTTAACGTGTATATTAAAATATGATTTGTTTGAAAATGAAATTGGTTTATTTCTTATATTTTTACGTATGATTTCTATTTTGAGTGTACTTTGAAATTCCACTTTTTTCATTGCTCTTGCGTTGCATTTTGCATCACATTTTTATAAGGATAGGTAACAGGCATTAAATTAAAATGTATTCAATAGGTTAAATTTATTTTTTATATTTGCTCAACTTTGTAGACTTTATTGTATAACTGTATGGACGCGTGACATGATTTTGTTCCATAATATAAGAAAGTAAACGACTATCTTTCTATATTTTACCAAAAAAAAATCTAGGAGATTTTTTAAACCCTTTTTACACGATCGAAAACTGCATAATGCTTACAATGCATGAAAATGTTTTTCAAAGAAAAATATTTAAATAATATGTGCGCCATACATCTATTAATTGCTTACAAAAATAATATAATAAGCACGAGCTTTGGCTCATATTATGGAGAGTATGTCTTTAAAATTTTATAACATTAATTTATTATAAAAAACATTATTATGTATCTACTGTATAAATAAATATAACAAAAATATTTTTGTGGGTGTGGGTGGGTTGGTGTGTTTAAGAGAGCGTTGTACGGTGGTTTTAAGCTATGAATTCGTTAATAAGTTTTTGCTTAAGAATATATTTTGTGTCTGCGAATAAGGCCCGGTTGTTTCAAGTTCGATCAAAGTAAGCGTTCTTTTAAAGCATAGATTTTTACGTTCTCCACCAATCAGACGATCCGTTTTCGTAAAAATCTATGATTTAATCGACCGCTTACTTTGATCGAACTTGAAACAACCGGGCCTAAGTCTATCCCAAGAAGGGAATTCTCGTTTTGCGAGAATGAGGCCTAAATTTTATATTTTATGGGTCGGAAAAGAGTTGTAGGTATGTCGCGAACGATGCGTTTGTACATTAAAATCAATACATGATAATAAATCAGGACAAGTCACATTATTATTTAATATATTATGAAGAAATATGTAGGCATTTGCGTCTAGAAGCTAGAAACGGTAGAGAAGGTGCAACAATATTATTGTCGGTCAATCGCTTTAAAAATTTACGCTGAATATTTTCAATGTTTTTTATATGATATTGTGGGTTATAACGGAGGTAAACTCCAATGTACTTCTGATTAATTAACAAAATAAAATTTCAAGTTTTTTGTTTTTTTAAATCTTTTCTGAATGTATGTACGAGTATATCCCAATTTTTTATAATTAGCTGTTCTAATTTTTTCAATGTGATTATTACAGTTTAGCTTGCTGTCCAAATATTCTCCAAGATCCCAACACAGCGATTTTTTAATTATAGTCTCATCATTTAAATAGAAAGTAATTGATGTTAATTTTCTAAATATTTATAGTATATGAAATTGAAAAGCATTTTGTAGTGTTAAGGTTTAAAAAAATGTATCTAAAATAAGCTGCAAGTTCAAAATAATTTAGAAGTTCGATATTATCGGAAATAGATTTAATACATTTGTAAATTTTCATATCGTCAGCAATTTTAAAAAATTAAGGACTTTCACTACCCCGGGAGCCTGAAATGCAAAGCAGAAATTGGGTGATTTTTATAAGGACTTGATTTATTTTTAAAATGAAATTATTGACACATAATAAGGTACATATCAAACTATTATTTTATTGGAAATTAAAAAAAAAGGTTTAACTTTCAGGGTTAAACATTAAAAAATCGTAGTTTCCTTTTAAAACAAGTTGATCCTTGATTAAAATATGTATATATATGGCACTCAAATTTAAATAAACTTTGTAATTAACCTTAAAGAATGTGAACAGCAATGTTTCTTATATTGAAATAAAAATATATATAAATTGCTAACGCATACAAGAATTCTTTACACTATTATTTTTATTTTTAACCATTTTAATAATTTTTGTAATCATTTTATCTAATAGCATTTCATCTATCGATTAAACGAATAGCTTTTTTGGGATATTCTGCCGTGTGTATACGACTTTTTTATTCAATATTTCGTAGACCATTGCATGGTCCATCATCAGCGCTGATATGTTGTGTGTGGCACGGTATTGAAAGCCAGTACTTGCACAACACTGACAACGATTTTTTCTCACAATATCTATCGAATCTCAAGATCACTTCACTTTTCGCAAGCGGGACAAGAAAAATCTATTTCAGTCAGTGTCATCACCGAGCTTGACGCCGATTATTAAATTATTCATATACACTTCAAAACTAAGGAAAATAGATTTATTTATTAAAAAAAAAACATTTATATATGTTACGATTGATAGCGGACGAAAACACAAGAGTGTCTCTGGGGTTCAAAGCTTACACCTGATCTCCTCCGGGCTGGTGATACAAACGCGGCGTAATAAGAAGGGCCACTGTGTAGAAATGTTCACGTATTTTCCTCCGAGGCGTTTACAATGCATTTTTTCAAACGACGGAGCCTCCCGCCGCCGCGGCCCCGAGTCGGCGGGGCCCCGCGCGGCGCTGAGTCACGCCGCCGCCGCCGCCTCCAGCCGCGATCCTTCTTCCAATCTTCAATGCTCAATGGCAGTCTCGCGTTCTCCGCCGCTGCGTCGCGTCGCGCCAACTCGTCAGCCGCTCAGACAAAGGAAAATGACCATTTGAAAGAATAACAGTGAAATAGACAATTCGTAACGAAAGTACTCTCGTGTCAGCTGTCCCGGTCGCCTGCCGACAGTGCCCCGCAATCGGAGCGCGCGCTCGGAGAATAGCGCTTCTCAGGAGGGAATATCGGTAAGGACACAGTCTGCTCCCGTCTCCTTCGCCCTGTAAACTACGCGTGTACCCGTAAAGTATCGCTGGCGGTCGGTAGTCCGCGGCTACTCGCGCGCTGGACCGTTGCATCGGTTCTGCACTCCGCGCCCGCTCCGCGGACTCGTAACGGGGAACGTTTTTCTTCCTCTCGCCTGTCGCGGCGGAACTGCCTCCAGACGGAGCAGCTTTATGCGCGCCGCTCGCAGTTCGGTGATAATAATCATGAATTCGTTTGGTAATACATCACTCGCTCCAGCGATGACGATGCTCCTCGTTGAATAATGTATTTGATAGGATGGGATAAGAATTATTATAAACGTGACGCAACTTGTTTTTATTAAAAATCTCTTAACAATGCGGCGTAAATTATTATTAAATAATAATAAGCCGCTGAAATCAGTCGACGGATAAAGATTTTTTTTATTACATTTCACCTGTAGAGTATGTAAGTAGCTACTGATTAAAATAAAAAACAGAAAATAGCATTCTACGAGTTGTGAGAAGTACAGATATTGCCATTGAAGTGTGTGTAGTAAGAATATATTTCGCTTCATCTATAATTACAGCGTGTTAGAATCCCGTTAAGCCGAATCTTTTCGTTGATTAATGGCGCATCATGTGGGAAAACGGAACGGTTGAGATATTACATTATACCGCCTTCCGAAGTTCACGTTCGTTAATATCTCGACCGAACCACCTCGCGAATTCGAGATTCGCGATCGTTTTAAACATATCGCTGCAGGTAAACAGCGGGACCGAGCGAGACAAATATTCCAGGAAAATCAAAAAAGAATCTCGATTAGGGAACCGCGTCTGCGGAAAACTGGTATTAATTAATCTTAAAATACATTCTCTAGAGCAAAAATCCCGATTAGGAAATGTTGGGGGATGTTTACTAAAAATGATTGTCTCCGCAGCTTTGCGAGATTTCTAGAAAGTTACTTTCCTTGGACAGTCCTACGCCCGCCTTTCGCGTCCGCAGCTAGTTAGTTGCGACCAAACTATGAGTTTCCCACAAAGCAAATCGTTAACCGAGTCGATTCTGCACGACTCTATATTTCCGTAAGTAACAAAAGTTTCGCAGAATCGCCGGCCCAACAGGTATCTCGCGTGACGAAGTATTATAGCGCGATATAGATCTTGTCATTATTTTGTTTTCACCAAAAAATATTCATTTACGAATTGTGAGGTGTGTGTGATAACGGAGTCGGAATGGTTTGAATGTGTAGAGTGTACATAGTCGAAAGGATACAGTTGATATTGCCCACCTATTATTGTACAGCGTGTCTCGTAACTATTAACAAAAACTTCGGAGGAGTCCTCTTTCAAGATTCATTAGAAAATATTCTTTACATCGAGTGAAATGCTAACAGTTAAGGAAAAAAAGCGACCTGAAAGTTTTTATTTTTTAAATATTTCTGGCTCAATTAGAAAAGGACGACGACGACAAATAGAATATCAGATGACACAACTTTAATAAATATAATGACGGTCATTTAACAAATATTTGGTTTAAATCTTAACGGTGCCCCTATATTTGGTAGAAATTATTATATAACATAACAGTAGATGAGCGTATAAAAGAAGTAGGACCGGAATAATCTACGAATTTTCTAAATATTTTTCACATTAAATGGGTAAAACTTTCATTACATGGATTGAAATTTGTCTACTAGGTATGTACTTATTTTCATTTCTTCTGAGGCTATATTTCGTATCTAGTTGGCTTTACGTACTATGGAAGCCAGGAAGCCATTTACGTACATACCTATTCTGAGTAACCTAACCTACGTACATATCGAAATGCTTCTTAGTTCTTAAATTGTTCTTAATTAATATAAAGTTTATCGACATTTTTTTAGTGTTTTACATGAAAGATGAATTTACAGTAGGTATAATGCAAAAAATCATATCTATTAGAAATAAATTCATATTTTAAATTACAAGCGGGTGTGTTCTGCAACAATGTATCAACCCATACCCGACTCAAACTGGCGTACGTGACGTTAAAGATTTAATAACTTTAATGTAAATAATTTGAGTTCACGGTGCAGTCTTGCACAATTGAAAGAATCAAACACAATAATTTCGTTGTCTGTCCGTCTGCCTGTCTATCTGTTTGTCCGTTACTTCGTGTAACGTCCGTAATTTCGTTTGAATTTACGGTTAAAAAACTAAATAAACCGCGAGAGATGGGACTTGAATCTCAGGCCAGCAAACCCGAACCGGCCGCTTAAGGCATGTTGCTACGGCCGCCTCTCCTTGGACAAAAATATACTATAAACGTATACTAGGACTTAGCAAAGACGCGAACCAATGTCATTTTAGGCGGGTCGCAGCAAGTTGTTCAAATAAAGTTGAATTAAAATAAATAATGTGATTTTTCGTTCAAAAATATGACAAATTATTTTTTAAAGTAGATATTATTTAACATTATTCACAAAATATGCTTCCTACTTGTAACAGTTAATAACGAGCTTTCATGAAGTAGTTAAATTTTTATTATGGTGGATTATTTTACCAATAGAATAATCTAATACCTAGATGAAACTTTGTACATTCTAGGGTTATTAAAACAATTTATATTTCGGTATGGAGTGGCAAATTATGGCTGTCATTTGTACTTTCATTGAATTGTTGGTGAAATATACATCCGTGATGCAAATATGATTTACTTTCATGAATGGTTGTAAATTTACATTCAGTAAATTTTGGATTATTGAATATACATTTGAAAAACAGATTAGGAACAACATAAAAATATAAGTCCCGCATGCGTCTTTTTTAATAACTTTATCGTCCTTTTTATATATTATGTTAGTGTATTTCCGTATTAAAAAAAGATAAGGTAAATAGTTACAGTAAAAGCTTTCGGTTTTCGATACAATTGTTTAAAATATTTTTTGAAAATTTCTGATATTAAGTTATTATTATTATTGTATTAATTGAGAAAGCAGAATCTGCAATGCAATGCTTTCGATGCAAATCTGTACCGTTTGACCAATCGGACTCAAAATTTGGAAACCTATTTTTTAGGACCCGGCGGATAATATAAGCGATATTTCTCCCCTATTATTTTACGCCTTCTCTTCCCCCTGATATTTTCGATACAAATCTGTACCATTCGACCGATCGGACTTTTATGTTACTATTTTGCTATCTTCTTTTGATTTTGTATTTAACCTGATTTTATTTCTATTTTTCTTTGCTTTTGTTTTTCTACTTCTGATTTTTATGCCGCTGCACAAATCTATTTCTTTTATATGCTTTTAATTTTCTTGTATTTGTATTTGATTTAATAAAGGAAGTTCTTGGTGGAGGGGACAACGAATGGGTTTTTTGCTGCCAGAACCTTGCGGCGTTCGCCCTATACACGGGCGCCGCACGGGGATGGCTTTAAATAAGAAAAATGTCAACCTGGCGACGCAAGAGTAGGGCCGATATGGGAGCCGTCGGCTCATAGAATGGCCCTGGGAAAGTGGTGGGTCCCCATTCGATCGGACTCAAAATTTGGAAACGTATTCCATAAAACACGGCGGGTAACATGGGCGACATTTCTTCCTATTCTTTTACACCTTCCCCTCCCCTGATGTATTTTATATGCAAATCTGTACCGTTCGACCGATCGGATTCAAAATTTTGAAACTTATTCTTTAGGGCCAGTCGGGTAATAAAGGCGGCATTTCCCCTTCCCCCTCTAACCCGTCCCCTCCCTCAGATATATTTTCTGTACAAATCTACACCGCTTTACCGATTGAACCCAAATTTTGCATACATATACCCGACAGAAGAAATATAGCATATTTCTTCCCTAGATATCCTATCCATCCCATCCTTGATTAATGGAAACATTGTTTTTATTAGAGCCTTTGCAAAGCAATGGAATATTTGTTTCCCCCCACAAATTTATTTTCAACTTAACCCTTAACCCGTGCACGCCGGGTTAGTTTAATATATAATAGCTAGTTTAATATAAATCACAAAAACTGTGAGATTAATCAAACACCCTTCACCGTGAGATATCTAAATGGTGTATTATTATCTGAAATTAAGCTTATTCACAATATTACTGCATATGAATGATGCTATAAAAAGGAATCGACAATTTTTTTTATTATTATATTTTTAACTTTAATAATCCAATTTTATTGAGAACTCAATGAACCAAATGAAATATTGATTGTTACCGTTATTGATCGATTGATTGAGCGATAAAATTCATATTTAATGTTGAATGGAACAGATAAAGAAAATGTTTCTTTAATTTTAAAATTTATGATGTAATAAAATTAATGTACCATTCTGTATGAAAAATTTTGTATGAACCGATTTCAAACAAAACTCAGAAGTTTTTTTTTCGTTTTTTGTTAATTATTATTTCATACACTATCGCGGCAGTTTTTAAAATTATTTTTCGCATCCATCTCGTATTCTTCATAATTTGAAGTTGTCTTATGAAGAATTCCATAAATCCATATCCATACGTATTATTTTCGCTTACCTTTTCTTTTTATACGGGGTGTCTCATAGTTAGTAGCAAAAACTTCGACGGAGTCTTCTTCACACAATTTTGAATAGAAAATATTCTTTACCCTTATTACACTGTGTGAAATGTCGACATTTATGGAGATAAGCGACATTAAAGTTAGAATTTTTTCCAATATTTTTTTATTTATTTTCAATAAGAAGTTGGACAATCACTACAGTAACTTATGTGAAATATTAAAAATTTATTCGCTTTGATACAAGTCAGATCAAATTATTAAAAAACTTAATTTGAATTTGACCTTAGAAATTTGAAAAATATACATTTTTTAAGATTTTTGTCAATTTATTTGACTTGTATGAAAGCAAAGCGAATGAATTTTTAATATTCCATATAAGTAACTGTGTAGTGATACTTCTTCATCTTTGATGTCGTTTATCGCCGTAACTGTGGACATTTCTCCCAAAGTGTAAAAAGTGTTTTCTGTTCAAAATTGCACGAAGAAACTCCGAAGTTTTTGCTATCAGCTACGAGACACCTGTGTATTACACAGATGTCATAGTTTACTATTATTTTTATAAGTAGGGCATCAAAATATATTTGCTTTTATAACAGTTCGATCGCAGTCCCTCACTGCGTTCAGAAGTCATGTTACAGTGAAAGGGTGTAACTCAAGCCACAGTGAAGAACACGACACTGCGCATAATGCAGCGTGACGAAGGTTGCGGACGGACAGCGTAACCCGAGACCTCGCCTCAACACTGCGCGCCCTGCCACTCCGACCTATTCTGAAAATAACAACATTGTTATTTGGTCATTGTTATCTTCTTCTTTTTATGCCCTATCCGTTGCCAACATGATAGCCAACGGACGTCGGCTATCATGTTGGCTAAAAGAACTTTATTTGCTACGGTTTGGCTATGGATTTAGATGAGGCGCCTCAGTCTCATGCCTTCGCACTCAACTCTCGCCCAATCCGTATACATACGCCAACTCATCCATTGTTGAGGCTCCTAATATGATCATCTTCCAGTATCTGGTTTACTTGGTCGAGCCAAGTCTTTCGCGGCCGACTTCTGTTTCTGGTGTCATTAGCTTTCTTCGACAGAGTTAGATATAGAACGAAAGTACACTGAATGCAGTGGAGATGAAATCCCTTAGACTATGTGTGACAAATCTTTTTATGATAGAGTAAAGAATGAAGATATTTGAAATGAATGTAAAGCTGATGTTAGCGTAATTCTTCTTCTTCTTCATCAGCCTTCGTCTCTCCACTGCTGGATATAGGCCTCTTCTTTCTCTTTCCATCCTTCCTTGTTGTTTGCTAATTGTAGCCATTTCTTTCCTCACACAGCGGCTATATCATCGGCCCACCTCTAATGAGGTCTTCCGATGCCTCTTTTATTCTCCCAAGGTCTCCATTTCAGAACTCTGGGAGGCCATCTTGTAGCATCTTGCCTTGCAACGTGTCCTGCCCATTGCCATTTTAGCTTCACTACACGATCCATGATATCCACTACTCTAGTTCTGCGCCTAATTTCGTCTTTTCTAATTCTATCTCTTAGGCTTACTCCAAGCATGGATCTCTCCATGGATCGTTGCGTGCATTTGAGCTTTCTTGCACTTTTCTTTGTAAGGGCCATAGTCTCCAATCCATATGTCATCACTGGCAGTATGCATGATTCAAAGGCTTTTGTTTTTAGGCTTATTGGGATCTCTTTGTTCTCGAAGATATGTTTGAGTTTGCCAAAAGCAGCCCAGCTCATTCCTATTCGTCTTGGCAATTCTGCTGTTTGGTTATCTTTGTTCATTTTTATCTTGTGTCCTAGGTATATATATACATCTTCTATTTCAATATTATTATCATTGTTTGTTCTCAGAACTCAAAATTTTTTTTTTTTTTTATATTCATCTTAAGATCAACTTTGCTCGAAGCTTCGTGTAGTTCTTTTAACAGTATACTTAGTTCTTTGATATTATTATTTACAACTACTATGTCGTCAGCAAATCTTAGGTGACTTAAATATGTGCCATCTATCTTCACACCTTTTTTATCCCAATTCAGGGTCTTAAATACATCTTCTAAGGCTAACGTAAACTTCATATATAAATAGCGTAATTAATAGAATTATTAAGCGTAATTAGAAAGGGATCGCTCGGATGGTTTGGGCATGTTGAGCGAGTGAATGAGGGAAGAATGGTAAGAAAGATGTATAGTGCAAATTTTGATAGCGCCAGAAAGAGAAGGCGACCGCGGAAGACGTGGCATGACCAGATTAACCAGATACTGAAAGATGGTCCATTTGGAAGCCTCACCAACCGGCGAGCTTGCATGCGAAGATGTATGAATGTGGATAAGGCGAGAATTGTATGTCAGGACAGAAGAGTGTGGCGCTCTATCATCTCTGGCTACTCCCACGGGGAAACAGAGTTATGGTTGATAAGTAAGTTAGGTTTATCATCCATGGGATGAAATTATAAAAATCACGTTACAGAATTTACAATAATAAGATATACATACAGTTTAACTATATAGCATTATAATATTTGTACTCAGATCGACAGTTGTTGTTCTAAAAATATTGCGAGTGCTACTAAAATATTGTTTTCTTGTTACCTTTTAAAGCACTATGAAATTTGACACGCTTGTAACACAATTTTAAAAAGAAAATTACTGTCGTAAGTTTTGAAACAGAAAGGCAAATTGTACCAAAATGTCAGACGATACCATTTCAAGCTCACGATTTTCCCATCTGCGAAATGAGTTTTGTTTAATTTTAATGATTTGGTACTATGTTTCGTAAGTATACAATACAGGGTAGGTATCTCATAGATAGTAGCCAAAACTTCGCAAGTGGATTCCTGCTTTGATTAATGAGTCGAAATGTTCTCGAAAAAGTTCTTTCTGTCGAAAAATCTATTAATTTCCTACTAACTGACTGACTGACGAACTAAGGATATTGATATTATTAATATTTAAAGTATTAACTCTGTGGTTAGACATTATAACAGAATGTTAGTTAACTTAGTAAAACGGGTACGTCTTGAAACCGGTAGACCGTAAATCTGGTACCTAGTGGTTTTTACTAACATTCTATTATAAGGATATCGAGTTCATTCATAAACACGTAGTTATTGAATAAATGCGTAAATTTCATTTAAAAAGGAGAAATCTTAATAATCTTCTATTAGCTCTTAGCTATTATTTTTTATATGGAAAACGCACATGTCATTAAATTAATTGATTTCCTATGCTTCGAGAAACATTTACTAAATGTATTTTAAACACTACTCTTTTGAATTCCATTAAACCTATTTGTCATTATATTACCTTATTTTTACCTACGCGTAGATTTTAGTCATATTTTATACTATTTGTGTATTAACCTTAACATATAAACATATATTGTCATGGACTTTTTTTATAGAACTACAACTTATCTGTAGAAAGTATTTAAATATCTCTTACCTTTAAGGAGCGTTCGTAAAAAAACGCGGCGCTCGACCATTTTTTCGTCGAATTTAGCTGTATAATAGGTCACCACGAAATCCCTTTTAAATTGACGGGATAATATATGCCCTATAACTATCCCGAAAGTCCATTCTAAATATTGGTGGAAGAATTTTTGAAATCGGAAATCAAACTTACATACTCACAAACTTTACCTCTTTATGTACCTATAAATTAATATACTAGTATATTATTAATATACTAGTATAGATGAGATTAATTTTTTAAAAATTGGTCTCAGATTTTATAAAAACCAGAACGACACGAAGCGCGCGTCTTTCGATGTCTATTGTGTTTCGATGTATTTTCTATTTTGTTCTGTAAAATATCCTACTTAGTAGAGCTTCTCAGGTATTTAACCTGCGCCGTGTAAAACTTAATAAATCAGCTGTCCATTTCCTACTTTGACGTATTATTACGATGACGAACAAATGAGTCATTGTAGAACTGAGCGTATTTCTCAGAGGAAGTGTGTTGTGTATTGTGAATCATACTGATTATATCTGTATCGGTAGGTAAGGAGGTGCTACTGGGAAGAATTACACTCTGGTGATATCCCCTTCGCTGTCGCTCTTCGCACTCCGCTGACCCGGAGTTCATAATTGAGAAGAAAATCTGATACTATACGTATAATATATGTATACAGGGTTATTTGTAAAACATTAATCACCTCGCAGGACTATATTCCTGCCTTGATTATGATTCGAAAATGTTCAAGCTATTATGACCTAATATCAATAGTTAAGGAGATATGCGACATCAAAGTTTGCATTTTTTTTTCAATATTTCCTACTTATTTTTTTAAAAACGTTGGACTATCATTACAGTAACTTATATCGAAAATGAAAAATTTATCCCCTTTAACACAAGTCAAATAAAAAAATAAAAACCTTCGAATTCCAATTGGAAAACATTCCAATTGGAATTTTTCAGGGTTTTTATCATTTTGTTTAACTTGTATTGAAACGAATGAATTTTTCGTAATCGATATGAGTTACTGTAATGATAGTCCAACGTTTTACAAAAAATAAGTTAGAAATATTGAAAAAAAATGCAAACTTTGATGTCGCATATCTCCTTAACTATTGATATTAGATCATAATAGCTTGAAAATTTTCGACTCATAATCAAAGCAGGAATATAGTCCTGCGAGGTTATTAATGTTTTACAAATAACCCTGTATATATATTTATATATATATATAATTCAAACTAGTTATTATTTTTTAAATGAAGTTGCGAAGGGCGGAATACGTATCGCATCAATATTCATACTAGTTTCAAAGTAAGCTTAACGCTTGTTCTATGAAAACAGGTGTAGCTGGTCTCCTGGAATGGGGGTCGAACTTCGACCACTCGAGAATTAGACTGGGCCACTAGACCATAAGTTAATCAATACAAATTTTATTAATTTGTTGTTTTTCTTCAATCCATTATTTCTTCACTTCACTTTTCTTTGTATTATTTTATTATCCTTTTCAATGATTGAATAATAATAATCACGTGGCTAATTTATTTTGTTCCATGTCAAACAATTAGATAATTGAAGGCGATAAAATATAACTTGAAAATACAAAGTTTGTATTAAATTAAGTTTAAAGGTAGGTATTCTTCTTTGTGTGAAAGTTGTAAGTAATGCCTAGTACCTATAAAGTTTTCATACTGGAATAACTCATGAATAAGAGGCGTGATTCAACACATAATTAATGTATTATTCTACTTACTGGGCCATAAGTTACAAATAAGTTTAAACATGTGAATGTATCTTTTGTTTGTAATTAAACTAACACGTTGGTATTTTTTTTTAATTGTGAGTCGACGTGCATCATAGGCATCAAATACACATTCCTTCTAGTCTCTAAACTATTGTATTATTCTACTTACTGGGCTATAAGTTACAAATAAGTTTAAACATGTGAATGTATCTTTTGTTTGTAATTAAACTAACACGTTGGTATTTTTTTTAATTGTGAGTCGACGTGCAGTGGCAGACACTGAAATAAGGACGCATTTATGTTTCATTCAATTAATATTATTATGTGTGCATAAATCTTTAAAGGTTTCTGTATTTTTTATAAAATTGTGTTTATCAAAAAAGGATTTCTCTAAAAAACTTTTAAAACTATAGCACATCTTCTTATTTTTTTACAGTTTTAACTAAAACAACGCTAAAACAATTTAAACATTAATTTATAATGCAAAGTTACTGAACACAAATTCAGTCGGAGCATTGTTCTTAAATTTACAATAACTTACCTACTTTTCTAGAATACTTAATATACTTTTATCCAATTTCTTAATTCGCACTAATTATCTCTAGTCATTCTGCAGTTTCCATTGCATCTATCACTTTCTCGAATATTCTGTTCAGTTTTGCAGTTTATTTCAATCGCTCACGTTCGCACTAGAAAGACTTCTCACTTGTCGGTAGGTACCTACTCGCCCCACATCTATCCCTCGGTTTACAACGCCGTGGCCACATTGTTTTTCGCTACGTTATTGTCGCCGGTAATGACGCGTTAGTCAAATGTCAAACAAAACTAAAGGCGCAGCACCTGCGCCGTCTCATTTTATAGAAAAAATATCGCGTCCGACAATTCGAGAACTTACGAGACGAGCCTAGCCATTTCGAGAGGTTTGGATAGTGGTTAGTTCTTTCTAATTCTAACATCTCGTTACAATACCACGGATTAAAAAAATTTAAATTTGAAATTTTTACACGGAGTAATTTATTTCTAAAGTTATCCAAATTATCAGGACTGCGATAACATTTACGGAATTATAATCAAACCACTTTACAGACATATACATGTATGTATATTAATTTGTATCATTGATTTGCTGAAATTTCCAAGTTACTGACTCTTGAAGTGCGTTTCATAATTTTATTTAAAATGTGCACATCCACATATAAACTAGCGATGTCCTGGATACCTTGAAATACTAATCTGCACAATTACATCCTCCCCTTTAATGAAGTTTGCTGAGATTGAGATTCATAATTTCTTCAGTAGCTTTAGAAGGATTATTATTCTACAATAAATTGAAAAAAAAATCCATTTGAAACGAATTTTTCTTTTAGTGTTCTCCAGTAACCGTGTTTTTTCTACTTTTAGAAGTGTTCCACTGATATTTTTAAGTGATCCGCTATCGATCTGGTAGGTAGGTACTCTTGTTTTCATCTAAT
Source organism: Agrypnia vestita (assembly GCA_016648135.1). NCBI lineage: Eukaryota > Metazoa > Arthropoda > Insecta > Trichoptera > Phryganeidae > Agrypnia > Agrypnia vestita. The sequence continues at coordinate 34,054 of JADDOH010017842.1, forward strand.
TATTGGCGTAAGTATTGTTTAAGACAAATATATAAAGCATTTATTATAATAAAATGGTTGCTAAAAAGACCTTCTGTTAATGAATAAGTGGAATCGGGCAAGTAAAGACGGAGTATCATGGAGTCGAAGATTGAACGATTCGATTTTGGCTGAAACGCCATTAAAGAAAAAGAAAAATGTGTATGTTTACTTTTAACAAGCAAAAAATCAATGCAGATTAAATCAACTCACAAAACTGGATATGCATATACCTACCTACACCGCGGTAACTGAATTGCCGAATAACTGAATTGCCGTATCTCATTAGTTTTCCTGACAGCTAAAATTAAAATGTAAACATTGATGTTAAATTACTGTGTATTATCGAAATATAAATTAAGACTACCTGCTACATGTTTTTTTAATAAAATATCTTTTAAAGGGTGATTTTAGTTTATTTATTGTAAATGTATTCTGAAAAGTTACACGAGCGATTTTAATTTTTGAGCGGCTGGTTGTCTGAGGATTGTAAACGTGCATGTACTTTTTCAGAAAATCACAAATAGAAATGTCGTTTAATGCAATGGTTTTCTCAATTTCGTGAAAATTTGCTATTGATTTTTGTATTGTAACCCCATTGTGGCTCAGGCCTCGGGTGAGGCGTGAATAGTGACTCCACATTACTTAAACTATAACTCAGGTTTCACCGTAAGACAACAAAAAATGATAATATTTCCATGTCGCTCGCCAGCGATGTAATATCACACCAGACTATGCAGAGAGAAAAAGTTGGGATGGATTGTTGTTATTGGATAGTGCTATAAACCTAGGCACCCAGAAAATTTATTAACAAAGCCATTCAGATAAAATGATGTTGGACAAATTCGTTTTCGCAAACTTTTTACATTGCCCATAATTATGGAGTTTATCCTTCTTCAAACTTCACAGTGATGTTCGAGACCAGCAGCTAGTCAGAGCGTCGGCGGGTCGACTTCCAGGTTATTTATTCATGAGTAGTCTCCTGCACGCTTTCAATAATTTCCTCCTTGCAGACTGAACGAAGTCTCCCGAATCGTGACAAGTCGCTTACAGAACCTTGTCGTTGGAAACGTCTAACCGAGCGACGAATCATTCACTCAGAGGGCGAATTCCGGACATTGAAATGACTGCAATATACTTACTTACTCATTGCGCGTAAATTTGAAGTTGTCGATTTTGAAAATAGTATTTTCCGAGTTTTGTCCGTCACTATATTATAAACATTTTCGTGTCTATTTATTGTTTATTAATTTTAAAAATATACAATAGATTACTGACTGGTATCTAAGGGACTAGGCAGGTGCCTGCATTCCACCAATTGATATGCTTAAATACCTACTACGACTTAAACAGTTACGGACTAAAGTTGCAAACATATTTAAACAATATCGCAAACAAAAAACAAAAAGAAGCGCGTAAGGATCAACCTGATAATATATTTAAAATGTATAAAATCTTATCGGTTTAGAAACAACTTCATTACTGTGTGACACTGGAAGTATACGCGAAAGACAGATTTAAAACACTAATACAACACAAATATATGACACGAAAAATAACGAATAAAAAACTAGAAATAAGAAATTCAAATATTTTTATGGAGACCGGACCAAAAAGTTTGCAATTTTTTTACTACACGGTACGAAAGTATCATTTTCATACACGTATAAAATTTATGTTTTTATATAAAGAAAATCCATTAACACATTTTCAAATGTTTAAATCGTAGAAATGTACAATTTCAAACTCAACCATATTACAAGTTACAATCATAATGTAGGTATATATTGAATATTATTTATAACAATATGCGTATGATCATTCGATAAACTTAACTTTGGAAATAGTTAATTTAAATTAACTAATTCCAAAACTACATATATAAGAAACTACTGGACAGACTTAAAAGAAACGGGACAAAAAATATAGAAAAATTATTAAAAGGATGCTAAAACGAACCGTGAAATATGGTGATAACTTATTTTGTATTCTTAATATTGTATATTATATTATTTTTAAGGACGATTGATTAAGTCATGTAGTCTTAATGTACAACATAAACATATACTTACTGTAATGTATTTTTGCGTAAAAAATGGCATATTTATACAGTTTTTAAGATGCCTGTAAAAATGTA
>JADDOH010017843.1:0-14300 GCA_016648135.1 Agrypnia vestita
GCGCTGAAAATGTCCAAGCTCGGAGTGATGTAGGTACCTAGTTTTTTGTAAATTCAATATTTTTCTTACTCACATTACGGCCATTAGCGTTAATTTTTTTTTAAATAGATCGGTAGATAGATACATTTATTTCACATTCATAGGTGAGAACTTTATAATGTTTAAAAAATTATATACCTAAGCGTGTTTCATTGTTGCTGAGTGTCTTGGCAGCAAAGTAAACACTACATTAATTTGACGCCCTGCCTGCTACACTAGTAATTAAATTTACTGTATTTATAGCAGACAGTGCTCTTCCAGTAGGTACAGTATACATATGTGCAAGAATATAAGTTATATGAATAAATCTTAGTGCCATTAAAAATAAGTAATAATAATAATTAATTGTTGGCAAATTTAATAATGGTATTAATTCTATATTATAGATACTAAAAAAAATTATGTGAATTGGATAGCGATAAAAGAAAATAAATAAAAGTAATTGAAAAGATTAAAGTAAATGTTTGTATAGGTTCTATTATTTTTCAAATTTTGGTTATATCTTGGCTTTTAACGTAATTAACTCTTGAACTAAAAAAATGGTTTGACTGTTTTCTGCGGCTTCAAATGTACAAATCCTTGGCAAACAAAAATATTGGTTAAAAACATCCATGTGGTGTTGACGCATTATACAACTTTTTAATTTTACTGTTCAACACGATAATAATTTTGCAAAAAAACATCTAAGGGGGTTAAAAGTTTTCGCTTCAGATAATACTTTTTAATTTATGCTTTATCAAATTCGTAGAACATAGAACCCCCATACAGAGAAAATAAATACCTTTTTCTCACATTTAGACATTTTCTAGAAAGAATCCAACATGTATAACGCGTCACATATCTTCGTAAATAAAAGTTTTTCTTATAATTACATTAAAAACATCTCTACAATGTGCCCTATGCAAAAAATATGCAATAACGAATTAAATATCGATGTGTTAGTTTTTTGTAGGTTCAAATTTTTGAAAGCCATTTTCTCATTTCCATATTTTTTGGGTTAGACACTTTCTGCATAACTACGTCTAATTATAATATATAGTGTGTACCAGAGCTAGCAACAGAAACTTGGCCGGTAGATTCCTGCTTATGATATGAGTCTAAAATGTTCAAGCAACTATGACATAAAATCAATAGTTATGAGATATGCAATATCAAAGTTTGCATTTTTTTTTCAATATTTCTGACTTATTTTTTACAGAAAGGTAAACTATCATTACAGTAACTTATATCGATTCTGAAAAATTCATTTGCTTCGCTATAAATTAAATAAAATGATAAACACCTTGTAAAAAATTTTTTTTTCAATTTTTGCAAGGTTTTCATCATCTTATTTAAGTTGTACCTATTGAAGCAAATTAATTTTTCATAATCGATATAAGTTACTGTAATGATAATTGCACTTTTTATAAATAAGTCAGAAATATTGAAAAAAAAATGCAAACTTAGATGTCACATATCTCCATAACTATTTCCATATCTCCATAACTATCATGGTTGCTTGAACATTTTAGATTCATAACACAGTCAGGAATCTTCCTGCCAAGTTTCTGCTGCTAGCTCTGGTACACCCTGTATATCTCTTCTTTTGCACAAAATTAATATTAAATGAGTGGCTTCCTAGAAAAAATATGTCAATAGAGATCGTAATGTACTTAATCACTAAAAAATTCAATTCTTTCATCAAATAAACGCGTACTTTAATTGACAACATTTTCAAATATTCAAGCCATGTATTCACTAGGGGACAAATTGTCCCTCAACAGCACGCGCGGCATAGAGTCTACGTGACGTTGCAACGTCGTGCACTGTTCCGCGACCTCGCGCACAACATAGCGCGGCATTTCTACGTGACGTGGCAACGTTGCCATGCGCACGGTACCCGAGCGTACTCACTGCAACATTCCGCGGAGCGTCAGTACCACGTGGTATGTTTACAAGTGAATACGCATGCGCTGTATCTGTCAAGATGACAATGCGGGGAAACGAAATCGTTCTCAAACTCATCGAGCTGTATCGATCGAAGATCGCATAGAATGTCCGTCCTTCTTTCTCTTTGCAGTAAATAATTTCGCATTCTCCTCTTTTTTCTCCTCTTACTTTTCGATAAACTCATTAACATAAACAGATACGCGGCTATCATCATAACCTCATAGGGCGATATATTTCCGCGACGTCTGGAAAACAATAATTATTTGCAAAAAGGACTTTGTTTTTAATAATATTCAATTTACTACAGTAAAACCTCGTTTATTTGAAATTGTGACCCAAAAAAACATTTCGAATTGCGCGGAACCCCGTTTTCGCCAAATGAGATACCGCAGCTGTCAACATAAGCTCATCGGGTGACATTTCCGCGACAAGATATGCGAGTCCCGGTGTGTACACGTCAAATGGCCGCGTCATTGTCCCCGAAACATGAGCGTAGATGTTGATGCGACATGCCGAGCGGAATGTTTCGCGATTTGTCCCCTAGTGAATACATGGCTTTCAATCGCGTGATTTGAAGCGGAAGTCTCAGCGACTGACGGACAGAATGTGATTTCGAGCTCACCACTAATGCGATGTATCAAAATTAATTTTATTGTCGTTTTTTTCAGAGGTTAAATAAGTTAAAGGTTAATTCACAGTAAAACATTAAAGCCGGCTATTGAAGCTGGCGGGGAAGAGAGTCGAGACAGACTTTTACGAACAACGTTTAAGGGCTTGTTCAGACACGCGGAAATCGTGCGATTGCAAATCGCGCGTTTTGAAACCGCAGATTTGTGTCATGTGTTCAGACAGCCGCGGTTAATAAGCGATTTGTGCGCGCGAATAGCGCGCCAGTTAATAAACGTCAGTTTGACAGCTCTGGTGCCGTTCTCCATCTTTGAATATCAGAGATAAATTCGCTCATTACTTTGTGAACGACGGCGGTGTTCCGTGGCAAGACACAAAAATATCATTCTGTCAGTTCATTTTTGGTGAATAAATACCTACTTACCTAAAATACTCTTTTTTTCCAACGTGTCTTCACCATTTCCAAATATCTCCACCAACTCCTGCCAAGCTTGGTTCTTGGCAATTTTATTGAGTAATCCTCTCATTGAAGATCCCACATTGCGGGTCTTTTCTCCACTTCATCAATAAAAAGTTCAGTGTCCAAGCGATCCATAACGAGTTCACGCCTGCTCCTGTTGTGACAGGAGCACGCGGGCGCCGCGCGTTTCTATTTTCTAGCGGTTGAGTGGCGGGCACCGCGCGGTTATGTCTGAACGATTACATACAAACTTACATAAATAAGACCCGCGCGGTTCCCACTGTGTCTGAACAAACCCTAATGGTACTAGTCACAATTTTTAACAATTTGACTACTTAAAAACACACACTATGTTTTAATAACAACACTTCGAATGGTAGCTTTGAGCATTTACTGATATACTAATAAATAATCAATGCACGTTGATACAATATACATTTATCACCGCTCAGACATCCATTCTACTTTATTTAATCCCTTTGCGTGTTAGAATTAATTTTGGCTGTGAATAGGGATGCATCCGATACGGATACATCGGCGATACCGTGGGTTTTCCGATAGATCGGAATCGGCGATATTAGTTTGCCGATATACCGATACATTTTGAATATCGCACTACAGATAATAAATGTGTAAACGCGCCATCTTCGCGCTTAGTTCGTTCATGTTTAAACGCGGCACAATTTATCTACGCTCTCATAATTTCATTCCGATATAATGTCACACAATATTCTTACTATTCTCAAACCAAACCAAAAGCCCGTGCTATGAAAATAGGACTAAATAATATAAATAAATAAGTTGCTGGTGTCCTGGAATGGGGCTCGAACCACCGACCACCAGATCACTAGGCGAGCGTTATCACACTACACCAACAAGCTACGCTGAACGTAATGTTCTGTTAACTTACAATTTTTTAAATTTAATTATAAAGTAAACATTCACATGCAATGGGATCCGAAACGTCGGCCAGAAAGGTCGTAAAGGCACGGCATAATACCCCAGAAGACACAAACCACAAGATTACACAAGTAATTTCGTCTGTTTCTAATCTTAACCCACAATTTTCTATTTATAAAAATATAAATAGTTATGTCCAATTAAACCACCAATACCAAACTAGAAAGTCTACCAAAGAATGGCTAAGAAATGACAAAAAGAATTTGAAGTTAGGACAAACGCATTGTGCATGCAGTAGCCGGCAAACATCTTGAAATTTTACGGCGTAGCGGGGGGAAGTTTGCGCATGTACCTTTCCACCAACGAGACCCAAATTTTGTCTTCTGCGCATTTCCCCACTACGCCAAAGAATTTCAAGAAGTTTGCCGGCAACTATACCTAGGCCCAAAAATATATACATAATTTGAAATCGGATAACTTTAAAAAAAAATGAGACCATATGTTCTAAAAAAAACAATTAAATGGGTGGCTCATTGAAATCGGACGAGAACTATCTGAGAAAACCCTAAAATGAATTCCTGTGTAATGCTGTGTAATTTTCTCTCAATGTTTTTTGCTTATTTAAAAATTTTATTACATATTTTGTAATTTATATTTTATTTCGACTTCCCTTTTTGCTTTACCTTACTTTACCGATAATTCTGTATTTCTGTTCTTAATTATTTTATCAAATTAAAATTTATTATATATTTGTTCATTTAAAAAAATTATTTTAATGTAATTATTACAATCGAAATTATATTTTTTAACTCTTTTTGCTCTGTAAATAGTCGACTACCTTCAAACAGGTAATCCCTAGTTAGGCAGTCGAAAAACTATTATTATTATTATTATGAATAAAAACTATTATTATTATATATTTATATTTTGTCACGTGACAAATCCTTGGGATAGCTGCCTTTGCTTTTAATAGTGATTTGGAGACTTTATTTTTTTGAAATCTCAAATGCAGTACATCTTAAATTGACATTATTATCCTCGGTGACTGCATTCATACCATATTTTTCAATTTTTTTAATATTGCTGCCTCTGCTTTTATATTCATATGTTGAAGAATTCGAACACAGTGTTTGTTGAACGTGACGTTATCGACCGTCTCCGGACATCCAGTGTGACGTAACGCCCATTCGGATCCGAGTCCCTTGTGATCCGAGTAATCCGTTCACTTCCGCTGTTGGGATTTGCGCGAGCATGAGCGCCGGAGACAGCATGCTATCCTGGGAGGCATCAGGCCGCCATGCATTTGCACAATGAGAATGTAAATGCGCCAGGCGCCAGACGGCGCCCCAGAACTCGCTCCGCATGAATTGCTGCTCGTTTCTGTAAGTATATTTCATTCTCATCAATGGCTACCACACTGATATACCTCTTAGCGTAAAAGACTAAAGGTCCCCATTCACGGGCACTTTATTTGGCAGCACTCACTCCACATCGGTGAATGACGTCCAAATTCGTACCACACTCACGATTCAATAATGTATTACTAGGTTCAAACTAGGTGATTTTAGTTGATCTACTTCAATTATTCATATTAATTTTATCAAATTAATATACAAAACATCTTATTAAGTTCTTTTTTGAAGGTCCATCTCAAAGACGCTATTTTGTTTAACTGTATCTTTATTCGCGTATGGATCGACCTTCTGGGATAATAACAGTAGTTCTTGCCTAGCGGCATTTCGCTTATTTCGATCATGATAATTATGATGACAGGTCATCCAGAGATATGGCGATTCCCTGTACATCTCAATCAGCTCCAACACAAACGCTTTTCCCGACATCATGGATCCGTCTGTTCTTCACCAGAGCGCGCGGCCGACGGGCCGACTGAAGACTGAACCGAGCCTCAAAATGGATTTCGGTTTTGACACTAACGAGCAGCGCGGCGTGGAGTGGCGTGGAGCGGCGCGCGGGTTCCGCATTCACGATGAGTTGGACGACGGTCATTGGAGCCGCGCCGCAATGTATTTTGGAATGTTTGGAAATCCAACGTTCGGAGTGATGCCATAAAATCCACGCGGTTTTTCACATTCACGGCGAGTTTACGCATTGATTTGGAGTGATGGAGTGGAGTGCTGTCAAATGGAGTGCCCGTGAATGGGAGGCCTTAAGAGCCAGCGACCGCCAGATTTACGTTATAGTATCAAACCTGAAATATATTCTGTAGATGTATACTATATTTTTGATGTGTAACATCTTTCCTCTCGCTTTCCTGCAATATCATCGTTTATAAACAAATCAATGTCCACGCTTCCAACAGCCAACCCTTCTGAATTTGTATACATGTTGCGAGGCTGGTGTCAAGCGTGTGAATGCTGTAACTTTGATATATTTTGGCTTACATCCTCGAAACTATCCAATAAATACTTTATTTTTTTACATTAATGTAAACAACAACTGCCATTAATGATTAACTTTCTGAAATTTTATGTGATTATTTTAAAATATTTATTCAAAGTTTTCATACAATATGTATGGCGGCAAACCGCCGTCTATGAAAATAAATAAAAACATATAATTGACCAAACACATTTCTAAACAAAATGCGTATGTGGATATATACGGTACTTATCTAGTGCGGAAAAATTCAATAATAAATAAATACACATACATTTTTTTACTTGTATTTACTAATTAATAAATATATAGGTATTAGTTTTTTTTAAATTTTGATGTTAATTTCTGTCGCTGCTCAATTGATATGTTTAATTGTGAGATATCAAATTTTACACATCATACGCGACTACTGTAAATCTCGCTCCTTTTTTTTTATCCTGTAAAACGCTTTGAGGCTCTATAAATAATCATTTCATTTATTTAATGTATATTATAGATATTGATTAACAGATTAATTGATTAATAATGATTAATTGATTAATTGATTAATAATGTTTCTGTGACATAAATCCAGGACTGTTCTGAAAGATTTGAACAAACTCAAAACATTTCATTTATGTTTTAGTTACAAATGTGAATTTTATATATTTTATTTTGGCCACTATTTAACAATATTCGCTGATACCTCATATTTGATGGTTTTACTTACAATTTTTTTTTGAACCTGTTATCTTATAGGTCTTTTTATATAAGCTTGCAATTGAGTTAGTGTGAGTACAGTGCGTAATACGCGCATTGTTTCATTGTGATAAGTTGACGGATACGCCCCTCTCGTATTTCAGTTTCAGATTTGATATTTATTTATTTATTTTATTTGTTTACGCCCATTAGGTATAGGCTTTTACATAAAGAATGTAACATAAAAATCAAAAAGCACATACATTAAACAATATCTGTTATAAGCAGCAAAATATAAAAAGTATCAAGTATATCACCAAAACATGAGTACAAAAATTAAAAATATAAAGTACAGAGCAGCAATGTGTATAGGCTTTTACATAAAAAATATAACATAAATGACTATAAACTAAGTCTGGCGGTGGAGAATGGCGAACCTCATGTGTCAAAATACATCCTGCTAAATATATATGGATATGTATTATGGATATGTTACACTGAATTTGTATTTCTAGCGAGTCTATATTTTCACTAGTAAAAATATATTTTACCCGGTCGGGCATGAAAACATGTCAATCAATGAATTTACAGATTGACTGCGCAGTATCGGTGAAACTATATTTTGTCCACGAATGCGCGCATTTCTCAAAGCTTAGGTTAGGTTAGGTTAATATATATAACCTCTATAGTTATATTAAAGAAAACACATTATTATTGTGAAGTTGCAATTTCAGAACGAAGTTCTGTGAATTTTAAACAATTTTTTATTAATCAATTAGAAAAGACATACAGAAAAATCAAATTAGCGAAAAAATATTTTAACTGTTACCGTGATTCGAACCTCCATTCTATCCGGGGAACGTATATGTATATAAGTTATATACATATACGATCCAAATATGATTCGTTCGTATATTTATGGGGCTATGCTAGATACATCTATAATCTCTTCTCATGAAACAGTGTACATATATTTCGCAGCTGGTAATGATACTTCTGTATTTTTAATTTATAATAGGACTAAAAAATTGAAAATATTGATTTTCTAGTCTGTATGTTTAATTATTCAGAAGAATGTCATATGTGACAAACATCCGCATGATTCCTATTTGGAACATATATTTAACTTTAAAAAAAAAATCGATGTGTGGATGTTCTTACGATGGAATTGGTGAACGTTGTATATTGTAGAGCGATAATTAAGCCAACGCATACCAGTTGTAAGCCCTGTGCCATCGTACGAAAGACTTCCATGCACGTTTCTCATTCACATCACAAATAGCTTCATCTCTGTGAGACTTCTATAATAAATATTAATTCAATTATAATTCCGCAGTGGATAAATTCAGTAATTATTTCCTCAGAACATGTATATAAAAATATTGTTAATAAAATACTATTTGTTTGATCGCTTATTCATAACGTATACTTTTCTGAGATATTCTATTGTAAAACTGGGGATAGAAAACGGAGGAAGCTAAGATTTTTTCTCAGTTAAAATTTTAAATATTTTTTTGATTAAAATTAACCATTACCGTGGAAGATTTATTGTAATTCAAATTTGGTGAACATTTAAAATGTCTACGAAAGCGTACAACTACAAAATAAGACTTTAAAAATAGGGTTAAGATTAATTACGGTTAAGATTAACTAGGGTTAACATTAACTAGGGTTAAGATTAACTACGGTTAAGATTAACTAGGGTTATAACTTGATGAAATAAAATAAATCTGATGGGTTTAATTCAATTGTTGAACACTTCAAAAAAATCGATTTTTGATATCATTTTAAGTATTTAATTAACCTACAAATGTGTTTAGATTATTATTCTGTAATTAAAAAATTTGGAGCACATTTTAAACACAGAAGGCTTTTGTTTTTTTTTTATACGTTGTGGCTTTTTATTAGTCGATTTTACCAACAAGTAATTCGTATTTTGAAAATGGCGGCGCTTACCAGCGTGACGCAACCTTGAGACGTCCTATCGGTGATTGAGTTGATAGGTGATTGGTAATAGTTCGAATGAGAAAGCATCAAATGTTCGCCATGTTATAGGTCGACCACAATCAAAAGACCATTCCCTAGATTTGTCCGGTGAGAAGAAAGAGGGGTAAAGTTGCCTGGCTACGTTGCCGTATTATAAGTCTCAATATGATATTCCAAATAAATATATATTTTTTAATTTAAAAAAGGTTACTTACTAGAAAAACTTGTTTTATGTTCATTTTTTGCATCGCAACAACACATATATTATTTGCGCACATTCTTTTGAATGCGGTCTAGCTATAGTCAAAACGACTAAAGCTACCGATACACATGCTTATTAGTGGCACGTGAGCATGCGCAGTATCGACTTTCTTTAGGCCATGTGGCATGTGTGTACACTCATTGCTAGTAATGAGCATGCCACTGTCATTCACCATGAGAAGGGGTATCTTTGGAGCATGTGTGAACAGGCTTGCTTATTATGAGCATGCTTATGTTATTCGCGGGCTTCGCGGCTAGTATTATCAATGCCATCTTCTCGGTCCGCGACAGATGAAACAAATATGGCGCGTTGGGGAGATGATAAAACATTACTTTTCGTAACTTATTATAGGAATCACGAATGTCTGTGGAATAGTGAAATACTCGATCAGCAAGAAATAATGTTTATGAAACTTTATTAAACGGCATGAATGATTCAAATCTTACAATAAAAATTATAAAAACTAAAATCAAAAATGTGAGGATGGAAACTCGGGAACTGTTTTAATTTATTGGTTCACTTGAACTTTCTATTTCAGTTTGCAAAGTTTCCATTCTGAACAAGAGCGTCTCTATTCTATGACAAGAGCATGCCACTAATAAGCATGTGCGTTTGATTGTTAGCTTTGAGCATGCTTAAAATAAGCATGCGAATAATGAGCAAGTGTGTACAGTTGTTAGGGTATGCTTATTAGTCGCATGCTCATTAGCATGCCATTTATAAGCATGTGTATCTGTACCTTAACAGTAGCCTACTAAAAGTATTAAATAAAAGGGTTAAATAAAGTTTTTCGTTCATAATTCTATATTGCATTATATTTCGTTTCGTTTGGAACATACTGTGCGTACATGCAGGGACAGATTGGACCGGCGCCGGTACCGAGATAAATACCAATGGGCGTAAATAAATCTTCTATTATTGTCCTGTCATCTGTGCACGCACACAGCATCCATTAGCGAAACAATACGATATGTACCTACTCACAAATCTGCGGTATTCCTCGCACCAACACAACAGATCCATTCAACTGAACCAAATCAGACATCAGAACAATCTGTCCCAGGCCCGACACCCTAGCGTCAAGATAAAAGTCCTTGGTAAATATTAGGTGTACCCATAAGTAATCAATTATTTAAGTGGCAACAAAAAAAGAATTTAACTACATTTAATTTTATTTTTATTCCCTTTATATTTTTACTCGTGGCGTCTGCTTGCTTGCTCGCTTGCCGGCTTGCCGTCAACAAAAACTTTGGATCGATTTTTGACCCTTTTCCCGTGATCCAATCGAGCTGAAACTTGGCAAGTAGACTCGTGGCGACGATCAAGAAGATCTATCAAATTTTCGTTAAAAAAATTGATAATTATAGAATAAGTTCGGATTTTTAAAAATTTTATTGGTTTTTTCAAATTGGAATCATTAGAAAAGTTTGATTACGGCGGCCCGATAACGTCGCGGAATATTTTCTAAATTTGAATTACTCGGTCGGTATACATAATAGGTACTTCACTACGAATGTCGAAAATCTAAATTGACTGACAAATGTTTTTTAGAATTTAATCTTCAAAGCATGAAGTTTCTTATCAAAGCTCAAAACATTTGACATTTTAGAAATATATTAAATTACTGTAAATTTAGTGTTATGTTATATGTTTTAATTCGTCTTTAATTGTTGTTATATTTTACAAAGAAGAGAGTATAATAAAAACTTGGTTTTTATGGGTTACTTTTTTAATCGATTTAATCTCCATCTATCTACCTTTTGCCTCTTATTGTTCTAGGTTCTTGTATCTAGGATCTTTTGCCATCTTGTTGGTAGACTTTTAAGAAAAATATGCTTCTAGGTGTTTTTAAAGCGTCTTATCAAACCCTACCAGGTGCTCACTTCGATCGCTATCAGACAAGTCAAAATCACCATCGGAAAATTTTCTAAACCAACGTTGGCGCTTATTAACTTTCAATACGTCTCCATACACATCACAAATTTTCTTTGTTGCAACCGTTGCATTAACACCCGATAGAAAATGAAACAGCATGCAATGACGTAAATTTTCTAAGTTAGTTGATTGTCCGCCATTTTACAACAGAGTAATAAAAAAATTTAAATTTAATTGTCACAAGTCACAAGACCACGGATTATAATATTGCGTATAAAACACGTTCACTTTACTGAGCTTGACTGAAGCAAACATTCCACATTCCATAATTGATTACTTATGGGTACACCTATTATTATACACAATAAATATTTCACGAAAAAATATTATACAAAACAAATATTGTACAATACAAAAAATATTACACAATACTCACGGGAAGAGCAATTTGTTTTTTTTTTTAAAGTCATTGTTTTTTTCTAATATAAGTTTTAATATAATAACCGTATTATTTCACGACATTTAATTCATTAATAAATTAAATTAATCAATTAATAAAAATTATACAAGTCTCACAGAGACGAAGCTATTTACATGGGAAACATGTATTAGATAGCTTAAGTGATCACTTTACGCAATGCAAAACGTTCACCTGTTCCACCTTAAGAACAACCACACATTATCAAAAATTTTGAGAATTGTGTAGGTTGTAAAATTGTGTACGTAAATTGTATCTGAATATATTTCAAATACTAGCTGTAACCCGGTACTTTTTCATGCCGGTTCCTAAAGAATAAATATTTACTTATTTATAGCCGACACCCATGAAATGGTAATAACGACTTTTATCTAAATATTTTAACATTTTTTTATATTTCCCCTGCCGGCAGTTAATGGTACTATTTTAAACACTGGCGATTGTGCGAAAAACTAAACACGATGCTGTCTTTTGATAACAATATCACTCTAGCACAAACATAATTAATATTTTAAATAAAATAGACATCAAAATAAAATTATTTTTTTTAAATTAGATTTTTTTAATTTTTTGCGAAATTTATAAAAAAAAATTCGAACAACTTTTTTTTCCATTTCTTTTAAATAAAAAAATACATAGGTACTTTTATTCCTTAGGAACCGACATGTAAAAGTACCGTCATTTTTGACGGTTTACAGTTAGTTTAAATAATAAAACAAAAAGTATAGGGCTGCTTGTAGCGTCTGCGTGAAATATCATTTCCTAAAAGCGGACCAAAGGTAATGCCTCAAAATTTTTGATTTCAAATACTTCCAGTGCGCGTTCATTATTTTTAGTGCCCATTTCAAGATACACACGCTTGTCTAAGATTTTTTCTCAATTTTAATTGTAAACCTACCTTAGTAACTGCTTGTAGTACGCTATGGTAGATCATAAATTATGGACTAAACAGTTATGGTCTAACTTTTCAGTCATATTTAGACAGAATAAAAATCTTACAATTAAGACTATTAAAAACGAAACCAAACAATAAACCAATGGAAGATTGTAAGGATCAAACGGAAAATCTATTCAAAATGTGTAACATTTTACCAATACAAAAACAGCTACATACATTATTAATTGACTCTTGACAGACACAGACGAAAAGTTCAAAACACAAAACAACACAGATATATGACAAGACAAAAAATTAGAAATAAAAAAATCTAACAACTTTTGCAGAGCCCGGACAAAAAAAAACAAAACACCGGATGGACTAAAAAACGAAACAGATATAACGAATACTATATATAGTCCAGGGGCCAGAGGTACTCGAGTACTTCTGGCCCCTGGACTAATAATAATATGATTGTGTGAATATGCATATTGTCCCTACAGACAAACTGTATATACAGTTTTTTTATATATTTATTAGAGACACTAACAGGATAATAGGTACATGATACTAAAAATAACACATTATAAATGAAGACTACGCCCATTATCCCAATTACAAGTGTCTTCGGCTCGCTCTAGTATTTTTTTTACATTTAAGTATATTTTACATGTACATTTATGTGTATTGTATATTAATTGTTTGAATGTAGTGCGATTAGTATTTAATAAATAATTGATTTAATGGATCTATAGGTTCAGGTCATCGTTTAGAAAATGGATGAAAAATAGAATAAAATAAAAATATATGAAAATAATAAATAATAAAATAATAATAATAATAATAAAATAAAAATAGATGAAAATAGTTTCGTAGGATGTCTTAATACAATAATTATACAGATTTAAATAAAAAAAAAGGTACCTGACGTCGCTATTCTCAATTATGTTTAAAATTGAACAACTTGACCCACATCTGTGTCTAATCAAAACGCTGTGATCAGTGATTTATTCACGATACTTTCACTCTAATGGCCAATTATGGTACCATAAACTATTTGACACTTGAAAATTAGGTTGTGACGAGCTCGACATACCTACGTGCCGCGGGCGGGAGAGCTATTAGGGCTAGCCCTTTCATCGCGATCGATAATAAATATCAATTTTCGCTGGCCCTAGAGAAGACAACAACCACGATTTTATGGCTCTTAGAACGAACGTGATCGAGCATTTTCAGCGTTAAAATCATTAAAGATTTATTCTAATATAATAATATAATAATATCGTGCTGAAGTATTAGAGATGGTCGTTCATGAACGAACTGTTCTTTAAGAACAGTTCACTTTACTGAACGAACGAACGGTACAGTTCACTTAAGTTAACTGGTCGTTCACTAGTTCAATAGATGAAAAATAATTCCGGAATGTTAGTAAACTTAGTAAAAACCACTACCAGATTTATGGTCTACCGGTTTGGGGGACGTACCCGTCTCTTCGTCAGGACCAACACTACACTACTACATTCACAACACTATACACCCCAACCATAGTATTTTAAAACTATCACCGCTATTTTTCACATGCGTAAATAAAATAAAAATAATTCATTCATTAAATTCTGCAAAAAGTTTTGGAAATTGAATCTTCTAGGCAGTGAACAGTACGTTTCTGTTTTAGTGATATATCAAAGATCGACATTCCTTGTCGAGTATGGAATTAGTATCTTTTTCGATCTATTTTTGTCGGTGACCTTTTTTTTTGGTCGCCTTAAACTTTTCCCCTTAATATTGTTAT
>JADDOH010017845.1:0-17691 GCA_016648135.1 Agrypnia vestita
ACCGGAATTAGACTCTAGCTCGACACTTGTAAGTATTTATATATCTTAATAATACTGCAACATAGTCCTTATTTCCGTCTTACGTATCCGTACTTCCCGGGTCATCGAGACTAGACTCCAATTCGAATGACCATACTCTAATGATTATACGCACCGATATTTTTCATAAAACCCGTTACCCGTTATTTTCCGATGTTACATATTCTTATATTTATCCGAAATACCGGGATTAAGCTTTGAATCTAGGATTCCATCCATTTATAAGTTTTAACAAACCCATGAAGCAACCACTTGTCCACTTGTTGTTGTTAAAGAATTGATTGCTTCTATAATAAAACCCCAATAGTCTACATCTTTATAAGGTCAATACATATTACTTTTAGGGTCCGCCGATTTAGTTTTATTCTTAATATTATTATTATTATTATTATTATTATTATTATTATTATTATTATTATTATTATTATTATTATTATTATTATTATTATTAATTAATTACACGGCTTAATAGCCTTTTACAACAGGTTTATACATAATTAAAATACAACAAACGATTAAATGTAAAAGAAAAATAAAGGGTATAAATGTAAAAAAAAAAGTATATATACATAGTTTAAAAATAATGAGGTTAGACATGTATGTAAAAAAAAAGTATATATGCAAAAAGGTGTAAAGTAGCAGGTTTATACATAATTAAAATACAACAGACGATTAAATGTAAAAGAAAAATAAAGGGTATAAATGTAAAAAAAGTATATATACATAGTTTAAACATAATGAGGTTAGACATATATGTAAAAAGTATATATGCAAAAAAAGTGTAAAGTAGTGATCTCAGAAATTTTTACTCACCGATAATATAGCAATATTAAATTTGAATAGCCAGCTACATATATATAAAAATTTAAGACATTATATAAAAATTTAATATTTTGAAAAGAAATGATCATATAATGATTTTTTAAATTTTGAGAGAGATAGATTTAAAATGTCGACATATGTAGGTAGTTCATTGCCAAGTTCGTGCATTGATAATAAAATTATTTTATTCTTAATATAATTTCATTATCATCTCGAATATTTGATATCCACCCTCCGGCAAATTTTAATATAGTTTAAATCATGTTAATATAATTTATCATTCTAATATAGTTTAGGAATAACGGGATTCTGTAATTTCTACAAGTATAAACAACCCCAATCTTACCAAATCCATTTTATGTAGTGAAAGACGCGGGATTTATATTCTTCCTAAAATGTAAAATGAACCCGGTCTAGATGGAACATCCTTATTTAGTTTCAGGACAACGAGGTTTACGCGTTCCACGAGGAATATGATATAACCCGATCTAAACGAAGGTAATTTTATATAATTTTAGGACAGCGGAACTTACAAATTTCATAAAGTATATCGTGAAGCCAATCTAGGCGGAGGCACTACGTATATTTTAAACAGAGTAAGAGTTTAAATTTTACCATCAAGTCTAATACTCCGCAAGAATGTCCTAGGCATAGTAAACAAATTAGCGGTCAAAACTGTAGTGTTTCTATGTTCACACGTTTTAGCTCGGAACGAATACTATAATTTCCACATTTATAATACAAGACGCGAATTTCTAAACGAAACATTTTAAAATAGTTCCAATTGAAATCTACATGTTTCATATTTACTAAATGAAGGCGCGAATTCTAAACGAAACACTAACATTGTTTAAAACGGGACCCTATATTTATACATGCTTAAAATGAAACGCGAATTCCCGAACGATAGCATTTTATATAACTAAATGTAACGAAATCTTATATAGTTTATAAATAAGGAGACCCGGCCCCAGGCGGTGTATATATATTTTCAACGAGGCCCTATAACATCTTTATAAGTATAATACAACCCCGGTCTATCGAAACAATGTACTAGAAGTTTTTATATGTTTGCATACATGATATACGTTTTTTTTTTATACGCGTTTTTATACGCGAGATTTACGTTTTCGTATAATACAAAGTATCCCAAATTATACAACCGCGAAGTTTACATCACTCCTAAAGTATAACCAGAACTAATTTAAACATTTTTTCATAGTTTAAGTCCGCGAGGCAAATATCTTTCATAAAATATAAAATACCCGAATCAAATTAAACATATTTTTACCTTATAGACTTTCCCCAACGCGCGTAATAATCCCGGCCACATGAAACGTTTTTATATGTTTTAATAGCGCGGGACCTATGTTTTCCTATATAATATAAGATAACCCGGGCCGAACGGAAGCAATTTTATATACTTTATAAAATAGTGAAACTTGTACTTCTGTAAAACCGTAAATAAACCCCGACCCCCACGAGATTATTTTATATAATTTTTAGAATAATGAAATTTCATACATCTGTAAAATTGTAAATAAGTCCCGATTCTCACGAGATTATTTTATATAATTTTCTAGAATAATGGAATTTATACATCTGTGAAATTGTAAATAAACCCCGATTCTCACGGAATTACTCTATATAATTTTAAACGAAATGAAAATCTAGATTATTATGGGCTGAACCTGATACCCCGCGAGATCAGCTATATATTTTTCACTAGACGTATTTTTAATCCCAGAATTTATTCGCTATAATTTTAACGGACTCTTACTATTAACCATAAACAAAAAAAATTATTAAAATAAACTAAATATTCTTTCGATAACTAAAATAAACCCGGTCTAATCGAAACATTTCATATAACGAAATATTATATGCCTTACAAATGTAAAAATTAAAATGAGACCTCGCGTATTTAGCAAAGATAGGTATTTTATAAGACTTATTTAAAATCGAATCTGTTAGTAACAACTCCTTTATCTTTTAACAACTTCCCGCGTGTTTAGCATAAAATAGGTATCTTTATAACGCACAGCTAGTTTCCAGAGATCCGCCAATACTATACTTAGTAAAACGAAAATTTAACTAAATTTGAACTCTACCGTTTCCTGAAATTCTGCGAATATTATTCTGTGAACCTAGTAAGACGACAAAAATAATTAACTTTATAGAACATAGTGATTTCCGAAGTTCCGATATGCCAGATTAATTACCTTTATAAAATAAAATCAAACCCGTACTCTGAGTTAAAACTCTTTTAACAGGACCTCGCGTATTTAGCATAAGATAGGTATTTTTACAAGATTTATTAACAATTTCCCGCGTGTTTAGCATAAAATAGGTATCTTTATAACGCACAGCTAGTTTCCGGAGATCTGCAAATATCAGTTCTATATATGCCGGACTAATCAACTTAATAAAGCGCAGTAATTTCCGAAGTTCTAATATGCCAAATTAATTACCCTTTATAAAATAAAATCAAACCCGTACCCCCCTTTTCTTTTAACGTGAGCAATAAACAATGTCGAAGAGTATATTTACCCGTACACAACTTTCACTTGAAATTAAACTATAATTTTCACTATAACCACTGGGACACTCTAAGTCGACGGTAACTTTTACTCAAAAAAACAACCGACGCGGATTTCACGCCCCGCAGACGTTCACACCAACTGCCTGATTTCTGCTGTGTCTTGACATTTTAAAACCCCCCTAGCGGGAAAAGGTCCTAAGTCGTGTGTTTCCAGGATTTTCAATATTCTACTTCTCTTGAAACCAAATTCTTTGTTCCTAAGATTCAATTTGGCAAAAAAAAACCATATCTCCACTCGGATATGTCAGTTGATCCCACCTCCTGTTGCCGTCTCTGTCTCCTCCCTGTGCCTGTTTTGGGACGGACTCAGTGGCTTCGGACGATTTGAACTCGCTTCACAAGCGCGATAATTAATTTTTAATATTTAATTTCTAAGTTCAGTCCATATTGTCGTTTGATCAACCGTAACTACAATCTATCGGGTACTCCCCTAATCATAGTTGATGTTTCTTCATTATCTACCATTATCATGTCCCGTTCCCTCGTATTTTCACTCGTCTTTATCGGAAATTTAACGATCCTTGGCTGCTATATCATTGTATCAATTTCCCTACACTCAACATGTACACACTGCATACCTAGATAAAACAATCGTTCAAAGGTACTATACCTAATTTTAAATTAATTTTGGGCGATCTTTTCTCGTGGATCATCCAATGAATCCTGTCTTATGCCCGCGGCTCTCCGCGCACAGGGACGTATTAGTTCCCTCCGTTGCGGAATTTAAACATAATTTGTAACCATTTATTATTAATTTTATTGGCAGTAAGATTGATCCACAAAATAACTATGTTACATAGACAGTGAATATTCTCGAACAATATAATACTGGAAGAGTACTATTCGCTATAACACAATAAACTATTAATGTAAGTTAAATTAAATTTTTAAATTCAGTGGAAGATTTTTAAGATCGTTTTGCTTTTAATTTTTTCCCCAAAACAAAATAAATAAACAAATAAATAAACACACAGATACACACTCACACAACCCACTATTGGACATGTTTTATTATTCTTTTATCGATTGTATGTATGTGTTTTCGCGTAATTGGCCCAAAACTCTGTGCATCAATTATTGTCTTTTCTTCAAAGATTGATTAATTATATGGCTGTAAGAAACCCAATAAATGAAAACAAATAAGTAAATAAACCTCCAGTGCCGCAGGCAAGGCGTCGGATCAGTTCAGTGCTTATTTATTGCCAAGGTACTGGACGCCTCCGCTACCGCTCACCATGTTCTTAGAGGTGTGTTGAAAGATTGCTAGTATCTGTCGAATCGGTCTCAAGTAGTTGTCTGTATTTGTACGTTTATCATTATTACATGCTCTTGCTATATCCGTTCCACTTCACATTATTGTTTCTCCCGTCTTCGAATTTCTATCACACTATGTTCTCCTATGTTTTTGGTACTTATATGCTTGCTTCTTCGCGTTATATTACATTTACTCCCAATTATATTTGTTTCATTTATCCATCCACCTATAAGATCCCCCATACGCTTTATCCTTTTATTTCATGTGTATATGGGCCGCAAATTCATATTATTTTATTTACAATATTCTTATCTGGATACACTTGTTCAATTATGCTTTGTGGGTTATTACTACCAAACCCGGCGAAATCTGAGCTAGAATAGCCAATCGTATACACGTTACCCGTCCTGTTGAAACTACGCTAACGTCGGACAGGTTTGTAGTGATTACATAGATAATATATTGTATCTATATTTGAGTATATTATTTTCTTGTCGTGCCATTAGTATGCTTACACGTTATCGTTATCTCTTTCCTAACTGTATATACCGTCATTGCGCAATTACCTATCTGTTGTAAAAGCCTGAAGAGCGTTAGTCTACAGATAAATATAATAGAATTATAGTTAACTTTACTATCCGCCTACGTTATTCGACTCCCGCGAAACGAAAATGAATCATTATTCGCTTCTCGACAGAGCGTTAGTCTACAGATAAATATAATGGAATTATAGTTAACTTTCCTATCTGCCTATGTTATCCGACTCCCGCGAAACGAAATTAAATCATTATCCGCTCAGTTAAGGTCATCGTATACGATCGACCCTCTGGTACATCGTATACGTTTTAATCCGTGCTTCACGGCCAATTCCTATAAATTATTTATGGGGCGTTTTCCTCTCGCGATCCCCCGATTAGGACCTGCCTTCCTTGCCTTTGCTCATATTCTGCTATCTCTCTTGCGCGGCAATCCACTTAAGAAGGCGATTAATGACGTTTAAACGGTTTCAAAACCACAGCAAAAAAGTCCATAATTCAGAAACCTCGTGGAACTGTCAATATCATCGTCACCTTAGAGTAGACGTTAATCGGTTTTTTAACGGCTCTAAACGCAATAATCGCGACCTAAATCTCTGAAAACCATGTTCAGCATTTTTTATGGGAAGCACATGTGGACCGCTCGGACCGCATCGATCGTCAACCATTTGTACCAAACACGGCTTTACCACAAGATTAATATGATTTATAAGAATTGATTAGTAACTGCCCGTAACCTATATCCGATCAATCGCTACTAACTCCCTCCCAATACTCCGCCAGGTGGGCTTAGCTCAATTTTCCCGCGTAGCATTTAAATCATCTTAGAGTTCAAAATAAAAATAATAAAAAAAAAAATCTATAGAAACAGGTGATTCATCACAGGGTGCTGTTATTTTCTATTTGCCGATGTATTTTTGATAATACAATTGTAATCAAATTTATTATGTGTTATTATGGTGATTGAATTATTTGCTTACTGTTTAATTTTCTCTTTTTATAGAAGCAAAATGCAATTGGGTACGTGAGTACTGAATTTAGTCTGTATTTTAGATTTTTTATCCGTTTGTGGAAATTTTAGTTTTTTTTAGATGTATTTCTTCTTATATAGTGAGTAATATAGTTTGTTTTTTCTTATACGAATATATAGTCTGAAACAAGATATTCCTTGGTAGTCTTCGATTTTTTTATATTGTAAATTCATTTTTGTACATTGTAAAAATATCATGTAAGGACTTTTTCACGGCATCATTAATGATCTGTCGATAAGTTAATAATAAAATAAAATTATCACCAATGTGCCGATAACATTATCACGGGGTGTACCTGTGGGAGGCAAATGAAATACTCAAAATTATTAGTTTTATTTGATATGCAAATTCAATGGACACGAATTTAATCGTGCCACTGTTTTTAAATTCACTCAAAATATTTATAGAATATTTGAAACATTAATTCAATATTTTGTTCTAAAATCTTTTCTGCTTTAGCTGCGTGATCAACCACCGGAGGAACTCCCCTGCATTTCTCTCTCACGGCAACTCTGGGGAGGAAAGAATAGGGGAGAATGGGGTAATCAGAGTCGGCGGGTTATGAGAGCCATCCTGTTCTACGCACTTCTAGTGCTAGGAATGTGTCGAAAAAAATCTAACAGCTTCGGCAACGTTCGGGACTCTTAGCTGTACTCTGGCTGTACTGAAGCGAGTAGCTTCAGTACAGCCAGAGCAGTCTTACAATATTTCTCCATCTTATGACATCAAGGGGAGTATCTAAAACTTTAATATTTAACCTTTATTTGCATTATAGGCATTGCCATTCATGTTTTGTATGATATGTGAGTCTGAAAATACTTGCTGATGTGTTTTTTTATAATATTTTTAAAAATATTTGAAATATCGCAGTGTGGGGTAATTAGATCGGGGGCTCCCATTACTCCTGAAGTGTTTTTATGTTTTTGCTTCTTGCCATTTAACTTTTAGTGAAACTTCAAGCAACAAGTCTATTGACGAGTCTAATATTTGAGATAATGATAGTGATTTCAGGGGAGAAGAAAATACTTGCGCCATATGCTGTGAAACCGGGAAAATTGAGAACTTTGGTATAGGTGCAGAGTATGCGGAATTTGGGCACACGTTGAGTGCTCGGACTGTGGAAATGCCAAGGAATTCATTTGTTATTATTGTCTTAAGAAAGTCGTTTAAATCCAGAATGCCTAGGTATATCATTTTATGTAATAACAGTGTTTCATTCAATTTATTTCTGTATTCTCTCATTTCCCCGTATGGGAATATTTGGTTCTGATTCCCCCACCAATCGGGAAATGAGACCCAAAGATACTTAAAAAAAAATTCCCACTTACATTTATTTTTTCTTAACTATATTTAGATATTTTCATAGCTAGTTGTTGAAAGTAATAGAAAAGTCAAATTTCCACACAAAAAAGGATACAGCCTATTTATAAAATCACATTTTCTTTAGTAGGCTCCAATTCGCCCACTCTCCCCTATGTCCACCTCCTCATTGGCGCCGTGTCCCATCTTTCTTGCCATTTTCAATAATTACAGTTCTTATTCTTTCTCCTGACTCCTGGTAACTCATCAGCGGGTAAAACGCCCACCAACATAGGCAGGGCTACACCTGACACTGTCCAGTAGGCCCCCGGGAGGGTCCGATGCTTTACCCGCTTGCACAGCGGGTAAAGCACTAAATTGAATAATGATTGATACCGTCAGTTCATATTGAATCAATAGCACACCGATGACTCCGAGCGTAAAAATAAAGAACACACATTTTAACTGAATGCACACAATATACGGCCGCGCCCGCGTAAGAAACAAATAGTACATCCTTGACCCCTGTGGAGAGAGGACGATCTCCTGAAGACGCTCTGACATGACTCCAGCGAAATGTCGAGAATCGAATATCTACACATGTATATGTAAATGTTTGTCATTGTATCTAGCTTCATATTTTAATTACTTAATCCATATTCTTTTTTAAATCCTTTATAACAACTTCATCGCCACTCTTGATAATGGAAAATCTTGGAAATGTAAATGAACACACTTCCCGTCACCCGATCGAGCTGAAATTTTGCACTTGATGGGGATGATAATGCATTCTTACATGAATTTGGTGTCACACATACACATACGCACACGAAAAATGTTAATTCATAACTAACTAACAATCACGCCGTTTCCCCAGAAAAGCAAATTTATTTAAATTAAAGTACCACTTTCTGGTACAATTCTAAAATCAGGGACATTTTAGAATTTATCTCTTTATTTAAAATTACTACAAAAAAACCTGGATGTCATTCTATAAAATAATATTGCTATTTTATAAAGGATTTGTAATAAAAACATTGTTTTATGGATTAAGTTTTATTTTTATTTTCTTTGTATTTTAACCAATTTTTTTGTTTGTATAAGTGTGTGTTGATCTACCCCAGAACAGATTTCAACTAGTAGAGCGTTATTAGTTAAATTAAAGAAGTGTATTTCTACTAATATTTTAAAAATGCATTAACTATGTACACTTTTAAAATGTAATGTAGAAGCAAGTAATTAAGAAATAAAATAAATAAGAATTCAGTTCGTATAAAATATCCGCTGTTGCTTCAATAACTATAAAAAAAACTAACAATAAATAAAAACCACTTAAAAACGAGATTTTCTCAGTTTTATTTTAAGGATGACAGCTCCATAATGCGGGATTATGATACATAATTAATGTGAAATAACTATGGCGGTAACCATAGTAAATGTAAAATAACGAGGTTATTGAGATGGTGCGGCAGTTAACACGTAAATGAAACAGTCCACATTTGGCTATGTCCAAAAATAACTACAGTCCATTTCATTGGACGGTCAGATAAAGAGATAATTAGAGAATATTTTTTAGCGGAAACGTAGATAATTTTGAATACAGTTTTTTCATTTCAAGGCCTTTTTTAATAGTCTGCTCATTCATAATGATTTGGATCATAGTTGGATGAAATAAAAAATGCAAACTACCTGGTTCCTGTATATATTTCCATTGTTAGTCATCCGTTAGCTACTGGTACAACGTAGAACGTAGCTTAGATTAACTCTTGAATTAGTGGCGTTACCAATTTATTTTTGCAAAATATAAAATTGTCTATTAGATATACTTTTTGATAATATATATTAATTTGAGTTTTTTGATATTATAAAGATTTTAACGAGATAAATGGCGCTGCATAGTGACTGCGGTCATGAATTTTCAAATTCTTTAACGCCAAGAGAGAGAAAAATATCTATCTGTTTGATTTGAATGTGCAAGAAACTAGTTTAAAAAACTTGAATTAACAAAAAATTAACTTTAAGACTAAGTAATTGAAGTATTTTTTAAATGCATTTATTTATTTTCAACACGATATTCTTCTTTGAATCGAGATTTTTTGTGAAATATATTAAACAAAATATTGTAAATAACCCCCACTTTGATCACTAACACGAGCTTTATATGTAGGTATAAAAATTCATAAGGAAGGAAAAAAATTGTAATATAGATTTTAAACGGTAAAATATATCTTGGACCATCCTGTACAATTAATTTCACAAATTCAATCAAAACCTCATTTCTGTACAGTTTCTAAAAGTTTTGAGATCGTATTATTATGAGAAGTTATAATTAAATCTATATTATTAAACAAAACAAAAATTAACATTTTTAAATGCCACTGCATCACGAAAATGGACAGGGACAGCTTAACTACAACAAAAAAGAGAATGACCCAAATTTGGAACGAAATATTAAACAATTTAAAAAAAACAATGTCGCTGGTAAAAATAGCTTTTGTTTAAAAAGGGATTTAACTATGCAAGAATAAATATTTTAACTGCACTATTAATGTGTCTTTAATGTAAGTGAACTGGGACGTAGTTTCACTGTCCCAATCTCCTCGCCCAAAAAAGAGATTAAGTTAATATGTATGCATTTTTAAACATTAAACGTCATTTTATAATTTTGTTTTCAATGAAAAAAATGTATTTCCTTACTAAATTATCAATTGGTTGACAATCAAATATAAAAACCTATAGAAGTTAAGGATCTCTGGGTTATTCTTGATTCGAAGTTAACATTCATTCCACATATTGAATCAATCCTATCCAAGCCTCAACATTAACCAATCCAAGGATTACCAGGATCTATCACAATAGTTTCGAAACCATTTTTATCTCCGTTTACATTTAAACTTCTTTACTTCACGTTCGAATGATGTCAATTAGAATACGCCTCAATTATTTGGAATACTCATTTAAAAATACATAATTACGGAATTAAAAAATCCTGTAAATTAAAAAAAAAATTAACTTTCGATGTCATGTGGAGTTTAGCAATATCGATGCTGGGCATTACCATCATATACCGTCTCTACATTCACTCTCTAATTCACAAGATATTTCATATCTTTACAAAATTTTAAATTATCATAGTAACTCACCGTACCTACTAGAATAAATATACCTTAAGTGTCCCAAATTTCTTTCCGTCTTCCCCCCTTTTCATCTTCAAATTTTTAATTAGTATAATAAAAACTTGGTTTTTATGGGTTAGTTTTTTAAAACTAAAATTGTTAATGTTTTTTTTTATTTTAATGAATTTTTCAATAATAATTACTATTAATAAATATGAATTATCTGAAATAGATGTAAAATTGATCTTACCACTGTACTACACTACTGATACTACTGTACTTTTGTCATAACAGACGTACAATAATTCGTTAAGTTAGTATCGTTTGATAATTTTAAGTCTATTCACCTGTTATTTATATTTCCCGTATCATTTTCGTCTTCAAATTTTTTAAAAATCAATTTTTTGTTTTATTCCTTTTTTGAGTCACAAGTATTTTTATAAGACTGATTGAAACGTTAGAAACTATTTTATTTTATTTTATATCAATTTAGGTTCATATTACATTCATTAAAATATAATAAAATTTAAAAAAAAAAATGCTTTGTGAGATTATTGATATAAACAATGTTTTAAGTATTTGAATAGAGTAGTTCTAAAACGTTCAATAAAAAATTGCAAATTATTCATGCTGTATGACGTAATTAAAATCAGAAAATAAAATTTCAGATATCAATGACCTGCAAATGTCATGCGTTATCTGGGGTTATACTGTATAAAAATAATAATCGAAGATGTCGTAACTTGCTTGAATTAGCATCACATAATTGCAGTAGTCTAATCCAGGATATGATACAGGATTTTGAAGTTATAGGTCAGTGATGACGAACCTATATCACACTTCTAGAAATAGTACAAAACGAAGCAATGCGTATAAATGCAATAAAAGAAAAAAAATAGAATCAGCGAATACAATAGAATGTTTTAGTACAAATATTTAAAATAAGATATGGATTATTGTCCAAACACTTCAAAAATAGGATGAAACTAAATAAGTACTTTCATTCATACAGTACAAGAGGTGGCGACAGAATAAGACAGAACAAAAAGTGCATAAAGTTCACCATAGAAAACTTAAATGACTTATTTTAATGTATTACAATATGTTTTTTATTTTAATTTTATTTTACCTATTTATTTTCTTCACATTTTTTTAAATATCACTAAACCCGCAAAACGTCTTAAAAGACGTTTGTCTGCAGATTCATTTTCATAATTTATGTTACAATGTTACGCATTTCATTCATTGTATAACCAGAAGAGAAAAAAAACAATTATAAGCACATTTATATAAATGTATAATACTTGTAATGTAATGAATAATACTTGTAATAATGTAAATCATGTATAAACCCAATTCAATCATGTACAATATAAAAAAACAAGTATTCAGTGAAATTAAAAAAAAAAATGGATTGAAATTTTGAAGATAACTTTTTGAAGTGGATTCGAAATACAAGGGACCCAAAAAATTGTAAACAAATGAGAAAGGATTTGACAAGCAATGTCAAAATTCAAGAAATTTTCTTTCAAAACTCGCAAAAGACAATGCCGAGCGTGTTGAAACATTCGTTGTCTATTGTAGATATTTTGCCAAATTATGCGTACCGATATTTTATGGATAAGTGACTAAATCTCCTAGACTTGAGATAAAAATTTCACTCGTGTGCACGAAGCCTAACAGACTACAAATAATATATTAGACGTTTAAGTTGCACATAGATTACCATATGTACATGTATATTTAATTTTTCGTTTTATTTTACGTCTTAATAATATAAAGGTCAAACATAAATTATAAATTAATTAATTACGTATTAGCGCTCTTTTGAAACGTTCCGCTAAGTTACCATCTTGAGATTTTAAGACTCACTGACATTTTAATATACCAACCTCCATTAAAATTTAAGCCACGAGCCACGAGTAATGAGTTACTGACATTTCAGGGCACCTGTATAAAAATGTTAATCTTCAATTTTTCAGGAATTTTCCTGACATTATCACATTAAAAATAATATTTTTACAATTTCGTTGATATTTTTATATCCTGTCTTATTAAAATGGGTTAAGTAGGTACCTATTTTATAAACTCCATTATTTTATTTTTAAAAACATCTGGTACCTACATTTATTATTTTTGAAATATTTAGGAAACTATTGGAAATGTGTGCCGTTCGACATCTTTGTTTTTTTGTATTTTTTCTTTTTAACTTTAAAATATTCTTTATTTAGTTCACATAATTTAAGTTTTATTGAAAAGGTCAATCAGAAATACATAACCCTACAAATATATGAAAATATTTTAGAAAAAGGGTTTTTTGAAGAAAGATGGCTGAAATGGAGGCCTCGAAAGAAGGAGAACATAGCTAAAGAAACAAAGGCAAGATTTGTCAAGTTTGCTGAGGAGTACGGACCTCGATAAATAAAGCGACGATATCCAACGATCGTTATATGAATGAGATACGAGAAGGCGAATTTCTAATTCTTTAGTTGTATAGCACTTCGTTTATTTATATTTACACCATGTGTTGGTAGTACCTACATAATGTTATTTTGGATGTCTATTGTCATGGTAATAACACTAGCCGATTGAAGGGCAGTCCACACCAAATCGGTAGAACAATACCGAGTTATGAAGTCAAGAGCAATCAAAATAATGTTTAATCAAAACATCAATCTCTAATCGGATCCACAGTTCGTAAGCACGTTTTGATGTTAGTTTTGATTGCCTCAGCTTATATAGCGACACATTTTAGTATTCAGCTTGTATTGTTTGCGAGTTTTCATTGAATTTTTATTTATTAACTACAATTTAATGGGTCAGTAAAACAAATTTTAATACGTTTTAGTTTGATATGTCGAATCTGTAATTGGTATAATAATTTAACCATAGTCAACAATGATATCTGGGCTGCAAAAATCACTTATATATAATGCATGCGCACGAACCATCGATATTTGAAGGCGTCCCTATAAAAAGGGTCCACATAGTAGGTACATCAGGTCACAAAGTGATCTTATTGTTTAAAAATAAAATAAAAAAATTAAATGTAAAAAAGGTAAAATTAAAAAAAAATTGTATACACCATGTGCGATACTTATTTTACATGATTTCAACTCAATCTCGTCGAAATTCGACCTCAAAAGTTGGCTAACGTGGAAAAAGGGTATATATAATATATTCATCTATAGGTAGGTATACTCATCTCGTAGTAACGAATATGATGGATGCCGACAGTTCGACGATGTCACTTGGATTGCTTAACAACATGAATATACTAAATAATAAGTAAAATGTATGTCCATAATTTGCAAATGAATATTAGAAAATAAAAAAAACTAACCTATAAAAACCAAGTTTTTATTATATTCCCATTCTCATTTATATTGTTTCCAATTTGATATTCTATCAACATACTTCTCTTGCTTAAAGTTCATGTGGAAAATCTATTCCATGTGTATTATTATCCGTAAAACTTACAGAATATTTTAAATGTAATAATTGGTATATGGGAGCACGGCGTCGGCGAAACCGTCTGTTCGGACCTATGGCTCGAGTTAGACTAGTTGAAACAGGTTTCGCGCCTTCTCCATGCGTCGGGCTCCTTTCTCATTTGTATGGTTTCCAATTTGAAAAAACCGTTAAAATTTCGAAAAATCCAAAATTATACTATAATTAAATTTTTTAAACGAAAAATTGTTAGATCATTTTTATCATCGCCACGAGTCTGCCTGTAAAGTTTCAGCTCGATTGGATCACGGGAAAAGGGTTAAATATCGATACAAAGTTTTTTCGGCAAACAAGCAGACGCTACGAGTTTAAAGTAAGGGAGTAAAAACTAAAATTCTGGTTATTAATTTCACCAAGTTTTTCTCTCTCTCCTGTAAATGTTTGTTTTTACATATAGACCCTTTTATAGGGACGTCTTCATTTGTTAGAGTAGAAATAGTGCTTGATAAAAATGGATTGGATCATTGATAAGATCTAATTAAAAGTGTATTTTGTGAAAACCCCGTATTAAGCAATACTTTAATTTTTGAGTACGAAATAAATATTATACTTTAAGAAAAAAGATGTGGCATATATTTTTTATATGTAGATTATATAAATACAGAAACACTTGGCATAATTTTTACGATTCAATTTTGTATTCGATAATTCGTGTAGACTGCTTTTTAGACACATTTTAATTTCCGTGTCTTTCCTATTTAAGGGGGGGGGGGTAAGGTTAATTCGTACAAAAAAAGGCATGTTTTGTGAATTTTTTGTGACGACACAGTTAAAATCTCTTTATATAAACCAATGGTACATTAAAGTATGACATTTGAAGAATATTGTGTAAAATTTTTAAGACGAAATATTAAAAAATACGGCAATAGCAGCAATTATTCGGACGTGTCTCGGAAAAAAGGAGAATTGCGGTGTCCATCATAACTTGGTGCTAGATCATCTGAAATCAAAAAATCAAAGTTCATTCGTTAGATAATAGATTTTCCCAGGTAATTCAAAAAACTTCAAAAAATTTCAAAAACCCTCCTAGGTGGGAGGGTTTTTTGAAATTTCAATTTTTCAATTTTTTGGAACACTGAAGGGAAAAACGCGATTTTTAGCGAAAAATATCGACTAATTTGTTATTAAAAAATAAAAATTAAAAACAAATTTGAAAAAAAGTCTCCAGCGTTACCTCGTAAATTATGTACAGAAATAGTGTTCAAAATTTCAAAAGGATCGGTGCAGTAGTTTTGAAGTTATGATGGACACCGACTTTGAAAACGTGTGATGTGGGGAAAACGCTTTAAAGTTTTGCACACTGTAAAATTCAAAATAAAACTCAACACTTATTTTATATTTACACATAATCGTCGATGCCATGTTCACACAGCAAAGAGCTTTCATCATCAGCATCTTTTTGTCCTTGTCTACACAAAACTCTTCCAAAGCAATAAGCACGTCCGGTAGTCCTCAGGTGACCGCGTCTCTCAGCTGCCCGAGCAGGTATAAAAAATCAGTCTGAGTATCGCTCAAATGTTCATAATTTCGTCAATTTTGCTCCGATTGACTTGAAATTTTGACACGATATTTTTGCGATGTCATTTAAAAAATTAAAAATAAAATGCAAAAAAAAAAGTTAAAAACCTTACCCCCCCCTTAAACTACATATGTCCCTTCTTCACAGAATCGTCATGCCACGTATTATGTCATTGAGATGTTACTCAGTAAATATTTATACGTCTAGATAATTGAATATGTCAAGTAATTCTGTAACAAAACAATAAAAAGCTACAAGTGTCAAATGATGTAGTGATGTAAATTAATTTTCTGATCTGAAAACGAACAAGTTTAATGACCGAAGAAAAATATATAAATTAATAACGTATTTCCGTTTTCATTATTAAAATCGTGATGTAATGTAAATACTAGGAGAAAATTTAAAAACTAAAAAAGAAATCGCACATCTCTACCATTGCAAATGTATATGTTATATATAATAAAATAAATTCAGGGCCATCTCGGGGTAAAATGCGCCCATGCTCTAGACTTGTCCCCTAGTCCACGGTCATAATATAACTTAAAATGCTGTTCCGTGGGATTTTGTGTATATATTTTTTCATAAATAATTACATACATTGCACTATAAATTTTCATCCTTTCCGAAAACAATTATTTTAAAAGCTACGGAAATTCATAAAATTATTGTTTTTTTTTTTAAATATCGAAAGTCAGAGTTTTCTTAAAGAAGTATTTCTATAACAATACAATATTTATACATCCAACTGTCCCAGGCTAAATAAATAAGGTAAAAACGCTGAAAGGGAAACATTAAGGGAGATAGACAGCTGTAGGTGATTGATTGGTTTAAAATGACAATTTAATATAAATATTAAAATCTGATAATAATCCATCTCGTGTTAGATACACTGTAGGTATATCTGGGCATGAACTAATGATTTAAGAATTAAAATACATTATAGAAGTCTCACAGAATCTATTTATATGGGAAACCTGTGTTGAAGTCTTTATAGGGTGCCCAGGGCTTACGTAAAGAACCCTGTAAAGACTTTACGTTTCCCATATAAATAGCTTCGTCTCTGTGAGATTTATATAATTTACCTGAATTAATAATTATCATTTTGTGGACAAAATGCAGTAATTATATTAAAAAAATACGCGAATTATTTAATCAAACCTAGCATGTGAATGATTTGATACAAAAATAAATGTTTTGCTAACGTATAACCGATATTCGCATTTTTTGTAGTTGAACTAAGCAGACGAAATGATGGATCGAAATAGGAGGCAATCCATCATTTAATTCCTCCACAGTGGAACCTGTCTGGTACATCATCGGACACAACGTTCAGATATGGCGCTGGATCAGGGGGCATAATCCAAGAATATAGTAACATGGTTAATACAACCGATCCTTCTGAAAATAATTATTTCTCGATATAAATGAATATCTTCATTACAAAATTAATCATAATTGACGCTTAAATAATAAGTATTAAATAAAATATTACAATTAAAGTTGCGAAAATTGTACCATACATTTGGAATGTCAGTCACTACTTTAAGGACCATAGAAGAAGGTATACAAAAGAAAAAGCGGAAACGATAAAGAAAAAAAAATTGCAATACAAATTTGGTATTTGTAAAACCAAACATTCTTGTAAACCGTAAACTACAGAAATATGATTATGCATTATTAACAGGTTTGTGCCCCCGAGTAGGTACCCGCCGGCTACGGCCCGTCAGGGTTTTACCTCGTTGTGTTATGGTTTGGTGGCAAGGCAGTCGTGGGGGCGTTCCACAGGATTGTGCCCCCAGTACTCGCCTGCTACGGCCCGTCAGGGTTTTACCTCGTTGTGTTATGGTTTGGTGGCAAGGCAGTCGTGGGGGCGTTCCACAGGATTGTGCCCCCAGTACTCGCCTGCTACGGCCCGTCAGGGTTTTACCTCGTTATGTTATGGTTTGGTGGCAAGGCAGTGGC
>JADDOH010017847.1:0-10746 GCA_016648135.1 Agrypnia vestita
GCGCCGGGGCTTCATTAGCGGCTAGTCATCATCAGTGTTGTTATTTCAATTCCAGAAAATTACGGACAGCCATACAGATGCTCGAAATTAGGATAGCTAATTACAAATATTATATTTTGAAGAATGAAAAAGTTGCCGAATGGTCTCAATTAAATAAAAGAATGATTAAACTAATTAAAAATAATATCAAATTAATAAAGTAATATGTTTATTCCAGCGTAACCAGATTATGAGTGTAAGTTCTAGTCCGCTGTATAAATTACAAGAGTTACAAGTTATTATGGAGCAGAAAAAGAAAAAGAATATATATATTTGTAAACAGAGAGAGAAAATATAAGAATGAAGCTAATAACTAATTTTAAAAAATATGTACCTAACCCCTAAAAATTCGACAGTGAATATACATACATGCACATGCAATTTGAAAGTTCTTGAATAACAATAAAATTCTTAAATAATAAATAATTTACACGTGCAGATATGCTTCGAGTTCTTGTTACGCTACAGATTGTTACGGCTATGGAAATCTGTATACGTATCTGTGTGATGATCCTGTTAGATGGGGGGCATCCTAATCAAATCGAGCGGACTGTATTTAATGTCGAAATGATGTTCAATTAATATTATAAAGCATTTTATTGTATTTCAATATAAATCGTTCTCCTGGTCACGGTAAGCACTGTGGTGAGTCCGCGTGATAGATAGAGGGTCCTCGTCAAATGACGGTATTTTCTTGAGATGTTTTCTGTTATATGAAAAATATTATACAGTCGTAAAATAGTTGACGCGAGTTGAATTTTATTATTATATTTTTCATTCCGATCTTATATGTGAGCGCGCGCGATTGAGCGACAGGATGCAACCGGTCGACTTCAACCATATGATGTAGCGATACAGTTGTTAAAAATTAAATATTCAATACAGAAATATTACAACTACTAAAATTCAACTTTTCATATGAAATAATGTTCTATACTATCAGAAATTTTTCTATACGATAAATTAACTAAAAATACGTATTAACTGAAAATATTTCTAACATCTTGGGTTCGCATACTATATTGATAATACCTAATGCCCTTTGCATTTACTAAGTATATTACCTAAATAGCCACAGCTATACCATCCTGTCAGTCAGGGACGAAACATAAAACACAGTTATATTCCTAAAAGTGCTACCTCTTACGCGACAAAAATACCTATTGCAGTCGGGCTATGAATATGAACTATTTCCGCCTCATAATGGCGCCTGGAACCAATACTAAAAACCTCACTAGAAATAATAAATGCGACTAAATCTCGATAAATACAATATATACTATTCGTAATACGTCGTTGAATTGGCACATGAATCGTCTAATGGATGAAGGACCCCGTTGTGTATCGTAATAACTTCAAATTCTTTTATAGAAGCAGTGTGGAAACAATTGCATAATATTACGTAATAAAAACATCTAATGAACATAATAATCGATACATTTATGTTACAATAAAATACATACACTACAAAGAATTCGTGTATTAGAAATAAAACATTTTCGATTTGAGACAAACCAGTAAAATCGTTCGAACGGCGCAAAGGGAAAAATTCACACATATTAAATAACACTGAAATTAATAATTATAAACACTTTGTATTAGCAAATTCTTACCTTGAATGGTTTCGTTCTAGACGTGCATGAACCTGTTCATATTAATTCCGTGGGAAAATAATACATATATTTTCTATCTACGAAATAAGACATTTTTTGAAGCGAAACTTCTTTATAAATAAGTAGATAAGGTCTCGGGGATGGTTTGTTCGAAAGGATTCTACAACAGCCCGTGAGTTTATATGAAATAATAGTTTCTTTGAATGCTAAGTTTTGGTTTTTTAAACCCTCAGCATCTCTGCTGAGAGGGGTTGAGGCTCCGCGCCCGCCTAAACCCGGTGACCAACTTCCTAAGTGACTAAATGGCCCCCCTTGTTCCTCCGGAACTTACTGCATCCCGAGACTCTATCTCTTCTTTACGAGATGTGATCCTGTGACGCCTCTCTTTTAGGCTTATAATTGAGATGTATGTACTCTTTTGGTACGAGTTTCTGATGATGGGTGTTGTCTTGAGGCGCCTTTCTTTTAGGCCGGTGTTTGAAGAATCACGTACTCTTTTGGTACAAATTGATGACGACATTAGCCTCCTTTGCGGGCATAGTCAGCGATGTTACAAATTATTGTGCAATCTCATTATGCCTTTTCAGAGCGGCGTCCCACGATTCTGCATCTTGCAACATTTACTTTGGACAAATGTTAGAGTGTTAGTAACATATTTATAATATCCCAGCTATTCCATATGAGTGAATGATTTTTATATTTATTCTGGCCCTGTCTTTCTTACAGAGGACGAAATAGAAGTTAACGTTTTCTATCAAGGTTTTACAGCATTCAAGCATGGAAATCCTTCCAAAGACAAAGGGAACCTTTTTGTTGGTTTAAGTAGTTTGCGCCAGATGAGGTTAGGTGGTCGGTTTATTGACGACCCCGAGCAACAAGGAGGACCCCGCCTTTAAGGGGCCCTGCAGGGGCTTGTGCGGGTTCCACGCCCAAGTGCCGGCAATCATCCACCCCTCAGCCAGCTAGGCCAACACAAACCAGATATCCCCAATCTTTAGTTAGATCTCCCCATTCTGTCCTTTACTCGTCGTTCTGAAGCTACTTGTTAAGCCAGATGTACCGAGGTACTCAAATCATAAAGAGTTAGCTGAAGACCGGATTGCGCAATACTTATGCAATACAATTTTTATAAGGCTACTAAGCGTTTCTTATAGAATTATGTGTATTCAATTGTTAGTACAAATAGTATGAAAATCCCCATACTTTAAAATATATTCGTTCGGAAGAATTTCTCGTACGATTTGGATTGATATCTGGTTATGCAATACATAACGCGTCGACAATTATTATGAATCTATTAAGCACTGCTTATAGAGCTCCGTAAAATCAATTGTTAATGCAAATGGTATGAAAATCCCCATGCATCAAAATATATTCGTTTGGGAGATATTCCCGTACGAATTGAGCCAAGATCACACAAGAAATCGTGATATTAACCCTAGAAGCCTAATCTATCTTGGAGGTACATAAAGCCTTAACATACGTCTCAGAGGCGTACATATATAAATGACAACCTGTAGGCTAAAATATATCTACTTATGTCATATTTTTCGAAGGAAGTTTAAGGTTGGGATATTAACTAATAATTAAACACAGATTTATCAATAAAAACTATAATCACAGTTATTATTACAACAAAATAAAAAATTACGCTTATATTCAAACTAAAAAAGTCAACTTCTCAGAAATCAACTGAAACATATATTTTTTTTAAATAATCTAATATTTTTTTAGCATTAATTACTTATTCTTAGGACATACATTAAAAGTAATCAGATTTTTAATGACTAGCTATAATTTAAGAGAAATCTACACAGACATCAACTTTGTGTTCGCAACATACTGACTTTTTGCACTTAAAGCACACTAATTTTTACATTCTCTTTTTTTTGTAAGAGCAAAAAGCGCATTATTTACGTTTTTTGGGCTCAGGTTCTCCTATCTGAAGTTGATTACACATGCAGCATTCTTGTAAAGGGAAAACCTCTTCAGTAATATAATTATTCTCATCTTCGCTTTCAACGTTGTCCACAAACTGGTTGTCCTCGTCTTCAGAAGCTGATTCTCCTAGAAAAGACGGCTGAAATATCGTCACTGTGTAATCTATTAGACCGCGACATATTTATATCTGAAACAATGCCGAGATAAACATAAAATGTACAAAAAACTTACGAAAGTAAAATCACACAATCTTAGTCCAAAGTTACACAAAGCCTAAACATACGTCTCGCAGGCGTGTTGTACGTCAATAAGTAAAAAATGGCGGGACTTACCTTACCGACACAGGTACCATCGGCAAGCTCCCGTGGGCAAATAAGTTGGTTAAACAGCATGTGGCGCTAACTTCACCCGTTAGAAAGAGATAGAGAATTTTCGATTTCGTGTACGCCTCGCAGGCGTAGATTAGGCTTCTAGGGTCAATTATACATTATTGCTCCGATTTTAAATCTTCCCAAAATAAATACATTTCAATAGTGAAAATAATTATTCGATAGATAATATAAATGTGTTCCTTAGCTGTTACACAGTGGCGGTATGATCCTCTCTGGTACTGATGAATGGTAGATTCCTCCATACGTCCGGGCAGCAACTCCGTCCGCAAATGCTGTTCTGGAACTCAGGGCTCCGTCGGTAGTCTGTCGGGCAGCGCTCCCGCTCGCAAGTCTGGTCTCGAACTGAAGGGCTGAGTATATCGTGTTCGCTCCTTTTATAGTAACGATTTCACCATGCCTCTGAAATCCACGCTAGTGCAGTGACTCATCCTATGCGCGATGACCTCACCGCCGGCGCTCGCCATTGGCCGGATTCAGTCATCAGGACGGTCGCCTCCGGCTCAACCCGTCGAAGGCAAAGCGCGCCTGTGATTGGTCCGTTTCGTTAAAATAATAGTTAAGCACCCGCTACACGCGAGACTTACTGTTCTGATTCATAAATAATAAAGGCTCGTTCGCACCTACTCACAAGGTCGAGTCTATTAGGATTGGCAAACGATATTAATTTAACACAGAATTATATCTATGGTATAATAAAGATCTAAGAAATATTACTTGTATAGCTGAATATTCAATATTTTGTTAGCCTCTTGTAATACATAGAATCTTAAGAAGAAATATATCAGGCTTTTACTTTTAAACGATTCCAAACAGAAGAAATATATTTTTGATGTCCATACTTGACTTTTTTGAATATTATTATTTTAAGATTTTCTAAATTTATTAAATCTATCTCTTTGTCGACCATCACATCTGTAATTAACTGTTTAAGCATATCTGTAACTACTCTGTGCACGATGCCATTCTTTAATTAGGGATCCAGAAGTCCACGTCAGCTCTGCTTCCGCTAGATTGTTGATGTTGTTCTCCGTTCTCAGCTTGAGACCAGTAACACAATATCTCAGGAGCGGAGTAAAATAAAATGAAAAAACATTTTTTTATTATTTTAATTTGTTCTTTTTACATGAATTAATAAAAATTTAACATTTAAAATAAGGAAACAATTTATTCTACTACCTATATCTATGAGAGTCAGACTCGTGTATAGAGGATGAGTATTGCAGGTGTACAGTTATAAATATGCATTAATCTAAGAAATACTTAATAGAGTTGAATGTGTAACAATGATTATAATCAAATTAATATTAAATTGGTAAGAAGTAGATAGTAGTAGCCAAAAAATCTGTATTTATTTGATGATAATATTGGGTTTGAAGGTGAAAATTGTTTTGAACTTACATTTTCATTCACTATTCATGATTCATTTAAAATTCATGATCGTAGTAGTCAGGTCTAGTAGGTGTTTGTATACATGTTTTTTGGTTTCAATTTTAAATTTATTCTGATCTGTTATTTTTCCGATTGTAGAGAGAAATTATTAAAGAATTTAATACCAAGAAAATTAAATGATTTTGGGTTGTGGTTAAATTAAATTTTGGTATGTTAAGTGTATCTTTTAATCTCGTAGATCGAAAATCGCGTGAATTTAATGTACTTTTAATTTAAAAAAATTTGATTATTGATTTTTTTTGTATATACATCTATTATTTCTGGTACCTTGAATTCTTTTTATAGTTGAGCACTTGGGTAGTCATTTTTGTTTTTTAGGTATATTTTTTCTTTCATTAAGATAACTTATTATTACACTACGCTCAAAACATTCTAAAATCTTACTCTTCTTCCGATTCTAGCTAAAAATTGCAACGAAATAATTTCTATATGTACATAGGAGAATTCTGGCTACGAAACGTCACGCTGGCCAAGAGCTTTGGCAAGTAACAGTAATCCTACCATTTTGGACTGTGGACGCCTTCGTTCGTTGCAGCTGTTTAAATTCTTCCACCGCCATTCCATATACCCTTCTCTATGTAGTTTTCAAGATTGAGGGGCTATTTAGTTCCCAAGATGTTTTTTTAAATTTGTTTTCAAACGGAATCAAGGGAACACGAACAAACAAACAACACTAATTAGGTTTTTTTATGTAAAGAGAGATGCGGATACAGAATCACTGGATCACTAGGCAAGAGTCACAATCAGTAGAGTGACAAGCTACTCAAATAATTTATAAAAAGTACTTTTTATAAATGAGTACATAGAATGATAATAAATAACACATATTTTGACTAAATGCAAAAAGATTAATTGGTATTGAAAGTAGGCCGGTAACATATTTTCCTTGTATACCTACTAGCCAAAGCTTAATTAAATGTGTAATAGCTATTTTCGTGAAAAAACATTCGAGTTAAAAACTATATTTTTGGTAATCTGTCAATGTCTCCTCGAATTTTCAATACCACATATTTCCTTGTTTCGGCTTTTTTTTCTTTCATACCCGTGCTTACGTAAAGGCAGGTATAATATAGCATAAAAACAAGTGAGAATTGAATTAATATTTTGAGAAAAATATAATTATATAAAATAAAATTATGTATGTTGACTGATAATAATTTCATGGACAATAACTTCGAATGTACCAGTATTGCTCTGATATTAAATAATAAATATTGAAATATGTAGCATCGATAAGTTTTGATAAAAATGACAAAAAGAGCTTGTTTAATTGAATAAACAATAAATTCTCATTTATATACCTCGAAAGTGAAAAGAAAAAATGTTGTAACGCTTTCAAAGTAACGCGTACGATATCGCTAAAAATGGCGACGAAAATTCGATTAAACGCGAGTATGTCCGAATGAAAAACACACGACTGTATTTCACAGTGGCGCTCAAATTAACAAAACATCTGTTTATTTGGGTGATGGTACTATATAGGTTGTAAATATGCTATATGCTTTGATAAAAGCCAAAAATATAAAACATATAATATTCCAGAGGCTGCTCGAAACGTGGATTGAATTAAATGCATTTGATTAATTGATGAAATGGATTTATTTCAATTTACAATTAATTTTAATAGTTAACAATAAATGTTTTCACTGAAATTATTTTATTTAAAAAATGCTCTGTTTACATAATTATGTACGATATATTAAAAAAGGGTGAAACTTTTAATTTATATGATTAAAGTCTTTGACTAAGGCTCTATGTTAGTATTGTTTTTTCACGGTTGCTGACTGCAAGGATCAAAATTTCGACCGTCGGCTCTGTACGTTACATCCACACAGTCACAAGTCGATCGACATTGAGGTTGTATTGTATTATATTATTGAAAATCCATAAAATCCTTTAAGACATACCACGGTATTTCGAGAAACCAAAAAAATTCGTAATAAATCAGATTATGAAATTACACGAATTAAAACAAAAGACCATATTTTATTGATACTCCTTATGAGGTGTTGGTAAATGCAAATTATTGTATTCATGATATAAAATATATATAAAAATGTACTAATTAATAATAATAAATGTAAAATATCTATTACGTATTTCAAATATATCCGGTGCAATTTTACAGTCATTTTGAAACGGAGGAATTAATAATTAAATATATTTACAAGGAAACTTTCAAGATTTTTGCAAGTTTTTCTTTTCAGATTCTTTTGCAATCCAGGTATTCAAAAATCCAACTACTGATCTAAAGATCATGGTTAAAGCTGGAGAACTTTAATTATACAGTTACAGTAATGTGAAAAGCAAGAAAAATATGTCTTTTAACAACTATAGATATGCATGCTTCACAACTTCAGCATATAAAAGTGAATTTAATATATTTAATATTGTGTTTGTGTCAGTACCATAAACAGAAACAGCGCACGACAACATTCGTTTCGAACCAGGTTCGGCAGTGGTATGAAAATGAACAAAATGCAGAGCAATGGGGGTGGAATAGAAACAAGAACAAGCTAATTCCTGTTACCACACTCGAGCCCCCAGCTCCGGAAAGCTTGTTAAAACTTATTTCTTCCAAATGAAAAAAGAGATGTCAGAAAACCTGTGGATGCAGAAAGGCCGGGTTAAAGTGTTCCGTTATGTGCACGAATTGTAGTGGTACCTGTGATAACTTGCAGGTTCCATTATTAGGTAGTGATGAAGAGGAAGAAACGGAGACTATTTTCGAGCAAACGAAATCGAGAACGAAGAGGATTGCGATGAAACTGATAATCGCATCGCGGATGATGTGGAAGATATTTCGGTCTGTGATATTTCGATAGGTAGGTAATAAAGACAATGAAATCGATACACTTGGTCTATTAAGAACAGCGAAGCGTAGAAGAATGCGCTACATTTTAGAATAGTGAATTGCATGTGGATTAGGGCTACTGAGGATAGCACGACGAAAAAACGCGCCGCTTACCTTCTTACGCTGGTATGGAAATTAGTTTTTTGGCCAAAACTTTACTTTGCGGCGTTCGTACGCCAAAACTATTGATTTTGCGGAGAAAAAGTTACTTCATTAAGTGTAGGAATTTTATTCTAGTTTCATTTTGTATAACATATTTTTATAGAAAAATGAGTCAGAAAGGAGATATTGTCAAAGAACTGCTTTTTTTTTATTTTTAGGCGCCATTTTTCCAAAACGACGGTGCGAGCGGAAAACATACGAGATGGCAAAGTTGAAATTCGGAAAGAGCACATAAAAATTTAAAAAATTACCCACTTTACATAACCTACATTACATACCAACTTTTCACACAAAAGTAAATATAAAATAAGAGATAAAAAATAATAATTACAGAGTAAATATACAATAACAAAAGTGTTAAGAACAAGCAATATATATACAATAGTTCATACTATTTAATAATAATAATAAAGTTAACGAACTTGAATTCATTACAATTTGTGAAATTATGAAGCAACAGAGTTAGAAACTAAAATGGACTCCCTTGTTCTCTAAGAAGTATTTATTGAAATGAGTACGGTAGCACTCTAATGTAACACTGAAGATATCCGATTTGTGTGCATATTTGTTCCCTAGAGTAAGTAATCTGTTAATCGTACAGTGTTGGAAATGCGCAGTATTCGTTTTATGCAAAAATAAGTATTTTAGTATCGCTTATTTCATTCAACGTGCCTTTGTGGCACGTTGAATGAAATAAGCGACAGGAGGTTAGGTTAGTTTTTATATTCAAAATAATTAATAGTAACAATCTGTTACTATTAATTATTTTGAATATAAAAATTAAGTTAGCTATTATTCGTTTATCACAGGGTTTCGTTAGCCTTGACGTTTGTAGAAGACAGTTGTTATTAATTTGCTCTATTGAGATACATAATCTATAGTCTGTCTTAAAACATTGTATTGTACTTTTTCTATTATGTTGATGTGGCTTGTGTAATATGGTGACCATAGAGGTCTGCAGTATTCTAACTGACTTATTACTAGAGATTTATATAGATGTATGCAAATAGAAAGATTGTTAAAGTTTTGGGAATTGCGAATGATAAATCCTTTTAATTTTTTTTCACACAAGCATTTTCATTCCTTTGTTGGAGATATTTTTAATGTGACATATAGTTTAATTTTGAATCTATTGTGGTACCCAAATCGTTGACCTTATATACTTTATTTAGATGTATAGTATTAATCTGATAGTTGAAAAAAATTGGATTTTTAATTCTGCAGAAACTCTGGCATTTATCCGTATTTAAGTTAAGTTTATTGATAATACACCAATCATGAAGTTTTTTTAATGATTCTTAAAGCTTCACGTAGTCGTTTGGGGATTTAATTGAGGTGTAGATTTTAATGTCGTCTGCAAATAAGAAGACATTTATTGGGTCAAAATACAATGGATTGAACATTGTATTTTGTTTTATTTCTAATATTTAACTTTATAATAAGATCCAAGGACAAGATGGCTTCTTCTTTGACAGCTGAATGCAGAACATATAATCCATTTTAGATAATGATGATAATTTTTCTCCCGAGGATACAGACTCAGAAGAGGAAGATTTTATCGAATACGAAATGGTGGACTACATAGAATTTGCGACCCAGCCAACTAGCTACGAGATTCTTGTGAAAGAGATTCTTGAGAAAGGCATTGTTGATACTTTCGATCAAATCTGCTCCCCCATTCCTCCCATGTTGAGCATTCCATGAAAAACTGTGCTGGTTTTTTATGGAATGTTCAACATGACTTTTATAAATTGTTACATTATTCACTGCCATTATAAGCTGACTAGATCGAGTCAGAAAGTTTTTATAAAAAAATGAGTACTGACTTGACATGACCGTGGATGCAAAAACGACAGGATGTCTCAATTTTTAAGCGTTGTTTACATGGAAATATCACGAAAATATTTCCATGTAAACAACTAATTCACTATTTATCCTAAGATTTAAATTCTGTTATATGTTTTAAAAAAATGATGTTCTTCTAATAAATGTTCTAAAAGACAAAATAAGTCAAAATAAAGAAGCGGAATATGAACGATTGGACGGGGCGCCTCATTGGAGGAGGCTTTCGTATGTTCGCCGTAAATACCGGACTACCCT
Organism: Agrypnia vestita; assembly: GCA_016648135.1. Lineage (NCBI taxonomy): Eukaryota > Metazoa > Arthropoda > Insecta > Trichoptera > Phryganeidae > Agrypnia > Agrypnia vestita. The sequence goes on from JADDOH010017847.1 coordinate 10,551, forward strand.
TGCGTGATCCGCCCTTCGGGCTTTGGTCAAGTATTGCGGTTTTAAATACGCAAATACAGAATACGGGCCGTAAATTCGGGGAACAAATTGCGCAGGAATCAAAATTTATTGCACGTACCACACCTTTGCGTTGTGGCCGCCGCCACTGCGCGCCGCACGCCGCCGCCGGCCGCAGTTCTCAGTCAATTTATAATAT